>CM074984.1:24632732-24644546 GCA_037576825.1 Pangasius krempfi | reverse complement strand
CTCTTCCTCCTAATACTACTACTGCATCTCCTCCTCCTCTTCCTCTTCCTCCTCCTCTTCCTCCTAATACTACTACTACATCTCCTCCTCCTCTTCCTCCTAATACTACTACTGCATCTCCTCCTCTTCCTCCTCCTCCTCCTCTTCCTCCTAATACTACTACTACATCTCCTCCTCCTCTTCCTCCTAATACTACTACATCTCCTCCTCCTCCTCCTCCTCTTCCTCCTCCTACTGCATCTCCTCCTCCTCCTCTTCCTCCTAATACTACTACTACATCTCCTCCTCCTCTTCCTCCTAATACTACTACTACATCTCCTCCTCCTCCTCCTCTTCCTCCTCCTACTACTACTACTACTATTTCTTCTCCTCCCCCTCCTCCTCTTACTGATAATAATAATATCATATTAATTTTAGATAATAATTAAAAAAATAATAATGAAAATAGAAAATAAAATATGAAAAAGAAAAGGACTGGTGTATTTGCTCTACAACTAATGAAAAAAAAAAGAGAGAATGCACTCTAAAGTGATTACGGCCTTCTGTAGTTCTTACAGATTAATATAATGTCCATGTTACTACAGTAAATCAAGTCCGTAAATGTACGTATCTCTGTTTAATGAATTTAATACAAACCTGCCATTATTTATCTTTTCACATTTTTCATGTTTTATTCTACCCTTAATTTTAATACATTGATCTGAGAATTAGGGAATAAATGGCTGAAAATTCTCACCGTCCACCAGAGTGAAATGGTCCTTAACAGGCTCGGGGTCAAACAGCAAGTCTAGAGGTGTGTTTTCATTAGCCGTCTCTCTACAACACAGAGGAATAACACACCCTTTCCCATGCTGAACGCACGAAGTCATTCATTCCATCTGAGTGCACCGTTAATCCACATGGTCATTAACTCCTACCTTTCGATAACGGGCGCGCTCAGAGCTCCTCCAATCAGAACCGAGCCCAGCAACAAGGCTATAAACGTGTTGCGTTTGAGCAGCATGATGGCCCAGGAACATCAGTTTGGTGTGTGTGTGTGTGTGTGTGTGTGTTCCTCACAGCAAACCTAACTGTGATGCAATAGAGAACATTACAGCAGCACAATGTCACAGAAGTGCAGGGTTCAAAATTCCAGAAATAATGATCCCCCTGTGATTAGGATTATACATGACACATGGAACATACAACAATAATTGTAATTATTATTAGCATCCTGATTAATAATCTCCTGATATTCAGCTTTTTCAGTGAAATTAACCCGCGAATAAAACATTTTTGGCAGCATTTTCCTGACAGGTTGGCGTTGGACTGGTAAGTGAAAGCAGAACCATCTCTTTAATAAGCAATATAATGAACCCTAATGGTGCACAGAGCATGAAAGCGAGCATGGAAGCGAGCTTGGAATTGTAATACTGCATCTGATTTGAAAATATTTTCAAAGAATAGGTCTTTCACTCTCAATAAGGTCAAAGCAGATACGACTTTTCAACTTTAAACCATCGTTACATCATATGTTCATGGCATGTAAATGTCATGTTTTTTTTTCTTCAGAAATGTTTTTTTGCTCAAACACACAGAGAACCTCATACAGGTCCGTGTGCTCCTGCGTTCAATCAATTTTCAGTTTTGAAATCTGAAATCAAATTCGGGGGAAAAAGGTTCATTTTATTTTGAGTATGTTTAATTTAATGACTGAGTGAGCTGAGTGAGCTGCAGCACATTGTTGTTATTATTATTATTATTATTATTAATAATAACACTACCACCAACAACAACAACAACAATAAAAAAATCTTACCTAATGTACCTTTAATGAAAATCCTTTCTTGTTCAAATTGTGGCTACAACAGTCCGAAGTGCTCTGGAGAAAAAGTTCATCCTGACCTGGCCACTAGAGGTCAGTGGTGTCACTCAGGAGCCTCAGCAGACCTGCTGTACCTCGTTTCATTCAGCCTCCGTGAAGAACTATACTGAAACTGATTAATATCTATTGCCTAATATCTGCACTTCACACCAGAACCGCAGCGTAGAGACCTGCGTCACGTCTCACAGTGCGGAAACACTGATCAAAGCCGACACGTTCACATTTACGCTTTACGATCATGGCGTTTGGTGGACGCCCTCATCCAGGGCGACTTACAGAAGTGCTTTGAAGTCTCTATCAGTAAAGACATTCTCATACTGGTTCAGTAGTTCAGGGACTAAGAGTACCATCAATCTAAAAACCCTATTGGGGAGGTTAAAAAAAAAAATCTGCAATCTTGTTCTCTGCTGTGTTTGATGTGAGTCAGAAACACATCAGGTGTGGGCCTTTAGTTTATCCCCCAGTGTAGAGATCTATAAATATGTTGAAAAAGTGAAAAGCTGATAGAGCACAAAGGAGACAAAAGACATGTAGAGTTAATTCACATATAGTGTGGCTTAGTTTTTGAATTTCCATTTTGTCCGAGCTTTCTTCTCATAAATAAGACAATAATACAAGATACGTGATACATTACTGAAACCATTTTATGGCATGGTTGGTAATTTGGCACATCTTGTTTTCATCGGCTGAGGATTTTTTCATCCTCAATGACATGTTTGAAACATTATTTCATTGGAGCATACTTATTCACGGCATCAATAAATCAAATTTCAGTAGCAAATCTTGAAAACTCTTCTCCAAATTCATCATCAACACATTCCAATATATTCAAGCTGGATCGAACAGATTTATTTGTACATTGTCTGAACGAGCACTTGCAGGAGAAATTTGGCATTCATGAAAATCCTGTAAATTCAGAAAAAAAAAACGTTCAAGTCCTACTCGCGCTGCTGAGTGTGTGTAAATTTACACATAATGCAAACCTCAGTTGATCGGCTTCAAATCATATAAAGTGAGTTAGTCCACTTTTATATAAGGATTATGCTGTTAAAGTTAAAGAGCTTGTGTATTTTTATTTGCACACACAGATTTAATGAAACTTTTGTGAAACTCAGTGGTTTCATATTGAAGGCATGAACTAAAGGAATATTAAATATGAAAAAAAAAAGAAAGCATAGCCAACATAAATGCCTAAATTAAGAAGAATAAGACCATTCATTAAATTAAGAATGTCGCTGTGTAAAAGGAAGACGGACTCAGACGGTGTATAAGTCAGTTCCCTTTGCTGCTGCATTCTTTTAAAGTTGTGCAGCACTTTAATAGAGCCAGCACTAAGTGAGCGATAAGTGACCGATCAGGTATGTCTCATGCTCAGCTGTGCTGTGTATTCGCCTGGTAGTTTATGGATGACTGGCATTCAGCAACATATACTCACAAGTACAGGGTCCCTGGTTCCATCCTGAGCTCAGGTTACTGTCACCATGCTCACATGTTCTCCCTGTGTCCATGTGGGTTTCCTTCAGGTTCTCCGGTTTCCTCCCGCGTCCCAAAAAGTAGGCGGATTGGCTACACTAAATCCTCTCTAGGTCTGAATGAGTGTGTGACTGTGTGTGATGGATTGGTGTCTTATTCAGGGTGTATTCTCACCTCATGCCCCGTGTTCCCAAGATACACTCCCTGCCCCTGGCCAGAGCAGAGATGAATGAACGAATGTTCAGCCACAGATGAAACGTACACATTGTTCTCATTACTGCGACTGTGTGCAATTAGTTCAGACATGCTCGGGATCTGAGGACTGCTTCTATTTATTTATTTTTTTTATTTTTTTGCGCTAGAGGCTACAAGGCTAAAGTAGTTAACTAGTAAGCGAAGCTTATAACAAGTTGTTATTGTGCAATCAGTATGCGGAAATCGATCTGGGAATACAAATCAGATGTGAACTATGGTATCATCTGAATCTTCTTTCCTTTAAACCTTCACCAACTTTTTTGTGGTAAAATGTTCAACAAGGTGACTTTTTCCACTTGCACGGTGCACAGTTTTTCCAGTCAAATTCCATATGATCATTTGTCTTCCTTTATGCAAGCGTGCTGGTTGTGGGCAGACATTTTAATTCAAAGCCATAACATCTGTTTCATTTCACCAACACATCATTATGAGGAACCGAAAGCCTGTTTGTAATATCAGACTGGTCCTCTGGTTACTGCTCCGGGTTCGGATCATGTCTCCATTAAGACTGATTCAAAAGATTGAATTGTTAGTTCCTTAATTATACCACAGAGTATGTTTCTAATTATGCACTGTTAATTACTTCAAGTCACGTCTAGGTAATGTGAAATCTCACTCTTAATGCCTTATAAAGTAATTTATGTAATTTATGAAAACTAGCTTAATCTTGTAGTTAACCCCTAATATGTTACGCTGTCAAAGAAACTTTACATTCCTTTTATATAGTCTTATAACTGAGAATGTCAGATATTATAAGTAAAAATACTCAGTCTTGCTTAGTAATCCAAACACGTCTGGCCCCGTAACATCATGAGGGATCACATATGGCTGTGATGGTCAGGGGTTCACAAATTTTTGGCCACATGCTGTACATATACTAGGATATCCGACACACATTCAGTACCTCTCGAACAGAAAAACTATTGATTAAAGTGTTTTTTCTTTTGCCTTTCAAAGAACATATGAGAAGTGATGAAAAATTATTATCTGAAATATTTCAGTGTCTCATCTTCGCTCCTCGCTTCTTCATAAATTCCTGCTTGACGGTTCAAACAAAAGGTCTTTGTGGCCTCAGAAAGAATCATAAACCTTTTCCTGTCTTGGCTTGATGCCAAGCCGCTATCACAGTGCAGCGTCTTTATGAGGATAAAGGATTTATATCGGCTCATAAAACACCCATCTAATGTGCCGTCGCTGGGAAAAAGGTGAGTTTGTGTTGCACAAAAGATGACAACTTCAAAGCTTCGTCTCTAGGCTTGGCTGTTGGACAGACCTGAATTGAAGCAGGTGTGTTTATTTTTTTGCTAATCTTTAGCATAGCACAGGGTTAATAGCTTCAATGTACACCGTATTAGTAGCATTCGTAATATTATCGTTAATCTAGGTAAACATATGCAACTAGATAATCTTTTAATGCTCGTTGCATCTTGGAAACATTCGTAAATTTTTTCATACATATACCCAAACATAGGAGCATTAAACCCTCAGGCCAAGACTCAGAAGACTACCTACACCTGAAGGACAAGAGACGCTGATTCAAAGACGGAAACAGGAAACAGAATTAGTGGATACATTCCTCAGGGCATCCTAACAAATTTACACACCAGTTCAAACCTACAGACATGAATGGCTGTCATGTGACCGGCTTCATGATGTCCTAGGTGTGACATGCCATACAGATGTTTAAAGCACAAATCCAGCTGGCCCGACTCACTAGCAGTAGTATTGTCCAAAGCATTTTATAAGCTTGTTAAATCGTCTTCAGCTTGAAAACACATCAAACATAAAAATTGCCTGAGGAACATCACCACAACGTTAAGCTGCTTTCTGATTCATAGATGTTCAGCTTGGATGGGAGTTTAAAAAAGGCAGGCCAACTCTTACAGCGCTACACGGATGCTTTTGAAGACACTTTTGTAGTCTTGTGTTTAACTAGGTTTGACAAAAAAAAAAAACACTAGGCTTTAGAGAATATCACTTTTGTCCTATACAAAGCTATCAATTAGGATAGCTGTTCGTGCAGGAGGGCAATAAAACCAGATTATAATTGCTTTATGAATGGGTTGAGATGTTTACTGTCTGTTTGCCGGGGCCACCGTTATGCTTTTTTAAAAATTCTTATCATCTCCACATTGCTTGAAGGTGTGCATGTTCGGGAGCAATGCTTGCTGGGAATCTGTGGTGCCACTAAGCTAGAGCCGTACTAGAAACAAGCAGGGTGTGACATCACCCTGCCAAAAAAAAAAAAAAAACCTGGGTGAAAATCTCCTACAGCACAACATTGAGTTCAATTCCTATTGCTCAGTTACATCGGCCCAAGATGTTTTAATCTGAATGTGGCATCTGAACACTATAGCGCTCTAAACCAATAACAAGTAATAAGTGAATAAGGTTTCTTGAGTGGTGTACGATCGTAGCATTCTTGTTTCAGCCATAAGTCTCGTTTGGTTTGGCTGTAGTGCTTTCCACAAACTGCACTCACATTCCCAGAACTCCTCAGAGACATTTTATGGAAAACAAAACAATTACGCACAGCAGCTTCACCAGTGGTGGGTTCACCAAATATAAATGATAGGGCACAAAACATTCGAAATATCTCCCACGGCTTGTCGCATTCATTTTAATTAATTTCTGTTCATCTTCGTGAAGCAGTGGGTAGTGTTGCCTCTTCGGCAGTACCGCTACTAAACAGCAGGGCTCACTCTTCCTCAGCATTTACATTTTTTCCTGAAAGTGGACAACAATTACATTAGTAACAATTAGTCATCTTTAACTTGAGAGAAACTAACCGAAAAAATCAAAATAACCTAAATAACGAGAGAACCTATAGTTTTCTTGTGTTGAAAGGACATCGATTGAGTCCCGAGACGAGCACAGGACATCCTTTATGATTATAGCAGCAGTTCCTAGAGGGAAACTATCTGCAGTATCCAGGTACGATTATTCACTGAAGCTCTAAAAAAAAATCCCCAAAATCTCCAAGCCGATGTAGAGCATCAGCATATGGAGCTTGTTTATTGTTTATAGCACCTACTGGGACATCCAGACAGCAAGGCATTATAATAAACCTAGAGATAATAAAAGCATGAACTAGTTTTTCTGCATCTGAGACAGACATGAGACAAAAAAAGGCTGTTCTAGTAATATTATCTACATGAACTATAAATGAGAGACTGGAGAAGATAATCAGACCAAGGTCTATCACTGCTGCACATGACGTAACTGAAAGGCTAAGACCTGAACCAAGAAAGAGCCATTCCCTTAACTGACTAAATTTTCTAGTCTAGAACAAGAAACAAGAAATATTATGATCTATAGTATGAAAAGCTGCACTGAGATTCAACAACACAAGCAAGAGGGCACAACCCTGATTGGAAGCCAGTATCTGGTAATTTACCACTTTAACCAGCGCAGTGTCAGTACTGTAGGGAGGCCTAAACCTTGACTAAAAGATTTTGTGTATATCTTTCCTAGGCAAATATGAGCTTAGCTGGCTAACTTACAAACTTTTCTAGGATCTCGAAGATAAAGGGGAGGTTTGATATTGGCCTATAGTATGAGAGCTGAAAAAAGTCTAGGTCAGGTTGGTAATCAATGGTTTGATGTGCTAGTTTAAAAACATTAGTCATATAACCATTGCTAAGAGAAGATTTTTGATTGCTTCTGATAGTATTTGCTTAAAAATTAAGTGTATTATTGGCTCTAGTAGATTCACTGATTTTGAGGAGGAAATCAATTAAATTAATTCAGTCTGTTAGATTGGAATAAAGTAGTCTATTCACTCTACTGATGTTTTCAATGTTGTCATGAAAAAAAAATTGTAAAGTATAAAGTCTAACACATGAAGGCTACAAAATAATGTTGGTCTAGAAGAAATAAGAGCCGATCTGTAGTTAAGAAGGTTCTTCTTCCATGCAATTTAAAAGACTACACTGTAATTTATTGTAAAATCTACAGTAAATTTTACAGTAATTGAACTGTGTATAGACAGAGTGTCTATGATGTACTGAACCATTACTATTGTAAAATAGATTGTAAAGATTGAGAGAACGAAAGGGGGATTAGGGAGTGGATAATGTCTGTACAGCAGAAATGCGTGCGCACCACGGTGACCTTGTTTCCCCAAGCAAAGGCTGAGAAAAAGGAGAACGATATTAATTATTAATGTTGTCCTGCGCCACCACATTCTATGGACACAAGCCACTGCTGACATTAATCTTTTTTGCTCTGATGAGAAGTTGTTTGATTTGAACCCTAATGTTCAGTGCTACCTAATTTTAGCTAACTTTATCATCTGCCTTTTATGTATTTTATGTAAATTGCTATTCAAAGCCTTAAAAGCTGTAGGGAGTTTTTTATTTATTTATTTTTTTTCATGTTTATCTTGCATTGAATTCGAACTGGCATGGTGACTGAGTGGATATGTGTGAGAGAGCCTTTAAAAAAATAGGCATTTATAAACAAGTCACATCTTGTCATTTGCTTTCTTTACATTTTTTTATTCCAGCATTCCCTCAGTTCCCACCTTTTCTCTTTTAAAGAACCCTGCTGTAGGGGTAGCACAGGTGTGTGTGTGTGTGTGTGTGTGTGTTCATGCACACAAAGAGCACCTGCAGCGTAGAGGGATTATGCAGGTATTGACCATTACATTGAGGACAATTCAACCAAATCACATCAAAGAGTCTTTTTTTTCTTACACACTTTAAACCACAGTGTTTGACTTTAGATTCACTATCTGACTATAAGAATATGCTGTTTTATAGAAGAATACTGTGCCACAACCTTTGCCATCTATTAATTTGATCATTTTATACTGTTATTTTAGTAACATTAGTCATTAGAAAAGTATGACTATTGTGTAGAGTGTTTGGTTGTTTTGATTATTTTATGTGATTTGACTCATGCTTTCTTTTTGTTATTTAGACTGAATTAACATTTTTGAAATTATTTTTCTGCGTATCATTTCAAGTTAATTAAATTAAATAAATATATTTTTTTATAATAGTTATAATTTTTCTAACTTTGTAGTACATTATTTTTTAGCATTATTGTTATCAGTTAATTATTAACATGAGGCGATTTCAGTGTTATTATCATGCTTATACTTTGACATCTCTGTTTCTACATTTCTGAGTGTTTTATTGTGTTTTTATTGTGATGTTTTCTGGCTGCACATGAGCTCCGACGGCCCCGAGTTGGATTGTGGACTTCCCTTGCCTTGGCCTTCTGGGCATGTGGTTTTTTTGTCCGCTGTGTGGCTTAATTGCACTGTCAGATCTGCACACTCTGCTGCTCTTGATGTTGGGACGTAAGCTCATTCTGCTCTGGTTTGTCGACGCTCTACTTGTGTTATTTGGTGCCGATGTTCTCCGTGGTCTGAGCTGCGTCTTGACCGTGGCGCCACTCTGGGCCTGTGTTCGCTTTGTGTGATGCATTGTGTAGCTCTGTGGAGCAGTTTGGAGCGCTAGTGTACACGTTGTGTATGTGGTGTCGGCCATCAGTGGGCCTGTAACCAGATACGCGAGTTGCTAAACCACAACTTCGAGACAACTTACTAACAATTTGTGTGTATGTGTGTGTGATACTATCTCTACCACCTTGGTTAACAATATAACTATTTTATTATCGTGGTATAACTATCACACATCATACTAATATATCATCTCTAATCATATGCTAACTGAACCCAATTAAATACTTGTGACTGGATTTAATACTTGCCCGTTGTAGCGAGCTATCAGCAAACCTGACCTACTGATTGTGTGCATTCCTGAGTGTGAAGATGCTCCCCGGCAGGAGGAACATTAACACCATTCAGTCTCCGTTATTACTGACTGTTATTATTCCGCCTCATTATTTCACCCCCTGTGGGAGGCACACAGGAAAATCCCGACCGCACTGAAGAAGCGTCTGGGTGGTGTCGAGGGGTTAGCGAGATATAGAATGAGAAGAAAAGCAGAGCGAAAAAGAGAGCATGAATGAAAGAAGAGAACAAGACATAAAATTAGAGCAGAATGAGGAAATGAGAGAGAGAGAGAGAGAGAGAGAGAGAGAGAGAGAGAGAGAAAGCATAGACAGAAAAGGGCAGAAGAGATAAAGAGCACAGGAGAAAGACAGACGGAGAGAAAGAAAGAGCTAGAGAGAGAGAGACAGATGAAAGCAAAGAGAAAGAGGGGAGAGTTTATCCAAACACACAGACCTGAAAACAGATAGGACAAAGAAAAGTTTTTTGCTCTCTCTCTCTTCCTCTCTCTCTCTCACACACACACACACACACATATACACACACATCTGTTGCTCTGACTCCCTAAAAACGCTGAATCTGACTCCTGTTTATTTGCATTTGTGTGTAATGGCGGGTGTAAACTGGCGCGAGGCGAGTGTGCTCTGTAATTACAATATTTCGGTCGCACAGTTGTTCATATTTTCTGTTCATGGCCGCTCTGTGAGGTCAGAGACCAGCTCTATTTATATCCACCATCAACCGAGGGTGCTATTAGTGGTAGAGCTAATATAGAGTACTGATGTAATCATATGTGTGTGTGTGTGTGTGTGTGTGTGGACAGTAATATTATACCAACACTGTCCCTTGCTATGGTACGTATCCTGTATGTACGCTATGTACTTGATCCTTCTGTGATAAAGCATGAACCGACATGACACCCATCTCTGTGTGGAGTGTTTAAAGGTATACGCAGTACAATAATCATGTTAGAAATGTCTGCTCTGATGCTCAGATTTTCAACATGCACAGCCATTCAGGAACAGTGCAGAAGGAATTGGAGCTACAGGATCATCCCTATCACTTTGTGCCGAGGAACAAAGCAATGCGCTGTGAAAGAACGGAATTCTCCTCCAAGTTATCTTGTTTTGTTTTGTTTGTTTCTTTTTTTAGCTCTGCCATCCCTCTGGTCCATTTTTATAGAAACCATGTGTCATACAGTGTCAGAAACCGCACAAGGAAGAGTGTGTGAGATACTGAACAACTCGAAACTGAGCTGAGCGTGTGATGATTTACATATGCAGTCTTGGGAATCATGAGTCGTTGTTTGTTTTTTTTAATAAATAAAGAGCATCCATCCATCTATCTATGTATGTTTTTAAAAAATACAAATTGAGAATTCCACATATTCTCTCTCTCTCTCTCTCTCTCTCTCTCTCTCTCTTTCTCTCTCTCTCTCTCATTTCTGTCTCTTTCCCTTTCCATTGCTTTCCCTTTCTTTGTCTTCTCTTTCCCTTTTTGTATCTGTTTTGAGTCTGTGTATTATCCCTTTCTTTCTTTCTTTCTTTCTTTCTTTCTTTCTCGATCTGGTATGTGTATGGTATGTGACGTATAGCATTTAATGTAAAGAAACCTTCATCTGTGTGCAAAATTAGGCAGAAATTTTAAACAATAACTGTAGGGTAATTGCACGTGGGCAGTGACATTCTGTCCCTTTGTTCATTTTGAGAAACACAGAGGGGAGGATAGCAAGCTAGGAATAGCAGCAGGCTGAAAAAAAAATCCCCAATAAAGCTTCTTTGAGCACCTTGGTGTAATAAACTGCTGGCTCTTTAATATCATGGCCCAGCGGGGCCGGGCAGAATTGTTCAGGATGTTCTCCAAAACTGCTATCATCCTATTCTCTGTCGAGTTTAAACTCAGTCCTGTGATAGCGCTGACCTTCCTGTCTAGTTTATTGAGGAGCTTAGCATCCCCTGCAGTGACGCTGCCCTGCAGAAGACTGCAGCATAGAGAACTGGCCAGGACAGTAAGTATGTCGGTAAGTAATTTATTTATAAAGCACATTTAAAACAACCAAAGTTGACCAAAGTGCTGTACATAGTTAAGATCACATAGAAGCAAAGTAAAGAGCACAAAAATGGCTATAGACGATATATAAAATAATAATGAATATAAATATATTTGATTTAAAACCTGTAGCAGAGGAAGCACCTCTGATATCCAGTGGGAGGCTGTTCCACAACCTTGGAGTGGCAGGAAAGGCACAGTCACTGCAAAGGACACGGTCACTGCAAGGGCACAGTCACTGCAAAGGGACGGTCACTGCAAGGGCACAGTCACTGCAAAGGGACGGTCACTGCAAAGGCACAGTCACTGCAAGGGCACAGTCACTGCAAAGGGACGGTCACTGCAAAGGGACGGTCACTGCAAGGGCACAGTCACTGCAAAGGTACAGTCACTGCAAGGGCACAGTCACTGCAAAGGGACGGTCACTGCA
>CM074984.1:24613751-24632632 GCA_037576825.1 Pangasius krempfi | reverse complement strand
AGGCACAGTTACAGCAAAGGTACAGTAACTACAAAGGTACAGTCACTGCAAAGGTACAGTTACAGCAAAGGTACAGTCACTACAAAGGACATGGTCACTACAAAGGTACAGTTACAGCAAAGGTACAGTCACTACAAAGGTATAGTTACAGCAAAGGTACAGTAACTACAAAGGTACAGTCACTACAAAGGTACAGTCACTACAAAGGTACAGTTACAGCAAAGGTACAGTTACAGCAAAGGTACAGTCACTACAAAGGTACAGTTACAGCAAAGGTACAGTCACTACAAAGGTACAGTCACTACAAAGGTACAGTTACAGCAAAGGTACAGTCACTACAAAGGACACGGTCAATGCAAAGGTACAGTTACAGCAAAGGCACAGTTACTGCAAGTGCATGGTCACTGCAAAGGCACAGTTACTGCAAGGGCATGGTCACTGCAAAGGCACAGTCACCCCTAACCTTCATCCAAGATTGTGGAACAGCCAATAACAACTGGTCTGAAGACTTCAGAGACCTGAGAGCAGAGTAGTGGCAGAGCAGATCAGAGATATAGGTGGGAGCTGAAACATTATGAGCTTTAAAAACAAACAATAAAACTTTAAACTGCGTCCTGTAGTGGACAGGAAGCCAGTGCAAGGATGCCAAGATTGGGGTGATGTGAACAGACTGATAGAAGAGCCCCAGTAGCCTGCTGCACACATCGGAAGAACTGAGGAATTATCAGTCTGTTGTTCAGGTTCTCTAACAAGCTGAAAATTCTCCACCAGCTCCTTTATCCTGCAGCTGTCTTGCTCTAAACAACAAGACCAAAGTCTTCCACCAGCCTCCTGTACTCTGACATACCTTCACTTTGAATGCACTCTGAAATGGAGGAAGCATCAGAGAACTTCTACAGGTGGCACGAGCTGGTGTTGTACTGGAAATCAGATGTGTAGAGAGTGAAGAGAAAAGGACATGGGATAGTTCTCTGCAGAGCCCCAAGTGCTGACCACCACCTTCCTGAGCCTCACAAGATCTCTGTCACAATCATCCTCAAACTTCTGCCTCAGGCAAACTAATCCTCACGCTTCCTCCATCTCACTCATCCTTTAACTCTCCCTTCATTACAATCTTTCTCAAACTATATATACAATATGATATTCTTCATATACTCTATAAAGTATCATGCTAATGACATAATGGTTTAATAGCCAACCATCGTAATTAAAAACGTCCACCATAGAAAAAAGGTGTTTGAACTATACATTGCATCATAAAGAGATTCATTATATTTCTGTTTAAGTTTTGATAACCCATGGGAGAGCGTATCTTGTCTCCAGATGTGTGTGGGTAAGATGATGACTGTGCGTTTTTCTTAGATGGCTGGAGTTTTCCATCTAACACATGGCAAGAGGAACATCTGCCCCACACACATACACGTCAAAGAGTTTGACCACAGATCCATTTCCAACCCTTCCGTTCTCCTCACGTCAAAGACCCAGAAACATGAATTTAAAGTATTAAAGCCTAAGGAGACTGGAGATGGATGGTTTCTAATGAGGTTAATGTTGGTCTGGTGGACACTATATGCAGTACAAGGTCTTAATAATTCTGACTTTCTAATATCTACATGCACTTCTCCAGGATTTCTTGACTAGTCCTACAACAGGTTGGATTAGTTTTTATTTAAATCTTGTGTAAGCTTTTAAACAGACTGATGTTTGTTGTCCCTCTACATAATATTGAACAAAACACTCTCTCTCTCTTCAAATCTGAGTGACCTAGAAGGCAAAAGCTAAAAGTTAATCTTATCACATTTCACAATGTTTTGTCACTGTGAGGTCACTGTGTGTCCTGGGACTATATGCTGCTATAATGTTTAAAGATATGGGGATCTAAGTTGTAAACACAACAGAAAGGTTAAAGGAGCGGATTAACCAAACGAAAGAGAAAAAGGGGGTACAGAGTGCTAACTGTTTATTAATGAAGTGCTGCACATTTGCTGGCCTGAATGGAGGCTGTTTGCCCTCGTTTGCATGATAAAGGTTAACCAAACCCCACTCAAACTCAGAGAGAGAGAGAGAGAGAGAGAGAGAGAGAGAGATGAATAATTGCATCTCCTGCGTGTGCAGAATTCAATAGCCTTGATGGAAGGTTATTGATTGGTTCTGTTTGCACTCTAGGTTTCTCTAATTTGTGTTTTTTAAAAAAAGTCTTTTGTTTTTTTTTCTGCTCGCCATTTTAATTTGATAGCAAAGTTTTACTCACCTGTAGTGTTCACTTTAGCATTTAGCAATGCTGCATCACATTGCCCCATGCCGTCTCAGACAGACTAATTAGTCATGATTAGGTCTTTTGCGGTTAGGTAGGTGGAGCTCAAGAACATTTGAATTATTTTCTACTCCTTGAGCCTTACCTGTTCCCGCCCATGGACACAAGGCTCCGCCCCAGCATGGTGGGCCACAGAGTTCAACTAGAGTTAGCATGCTAACAAGGACTGTCATGACATTGACTTACTTGGTTATTTAGATATAGGTGATAAAAGTACCTAATGTTAGATAAATATCTAGCTAGCGTTATGCTTACGTGCCTGATAGGAGACCCAAATAAATAAAAACACCAAATCATGTGGCAATAATTGTTTTGACATCTGCAGTCCTAAGACTAATTTCACGGTTGTTAACCGCTGGTGTTAGTTAGCATTACATGCATTTCTATGAAGGTGGTTCACCCAAAGCATTACCTTAGCTGGCTCTCTAAGTGATAACAATATATTTCCTTGGTTTGTTATGTGAAGCCACCATTCAAACATTTGAAAGTTTCACACAGATTGTGTTTACATACCAAAATGGCCATGGCTTAAATGATTCTTTTTTTATGTTCTTTATATTTTCCAGGCTATTTGTATTGGTCAGAAATGAAAAAAAAAAAAAAACTATTGTACCTTTAAGTAGGAAAGTCACTCCCATTGTTTCACTCGTGTTTGTTTTATAACATGACTTCTCACACTGTTTTAGAAAATTCTGAATTGCTATCTGGTGGTTACAAGTTCAGTGGAGATATAAACTGCTTTGAAGAAAAATGGGAAACTCTTCAGTAACAATGCCAACTGATGGATAGGGTCAATCTTGCTTATAGTACTGTAACCAGCTTGGCTGTCTTTCCAATATTTCATAACATCTTTTCCCTCTAAACATGTTGACTAATGTTGCTATGGCCACAGAAAACAGATAGGGGTAATTCGGACTTTAATGCACAGCAAGGGTTTACACAACCTTATGTGAAAGTGTTCCTATTGTTCATGTTTTAAGGGAACGATTATACAGCAGATTTATGGTGGGCTATAAAGAGCCAAAGAAAAAAATGGGCCTTTTGTTCAAAAAGCAAGAGCAGACAGACTTCTACTCTTAGAGTTCACAACCACAGACACACACACATGCACACACACACACACACAACAGAGCTCAATTATGGTTCCATATGCCCCTGAACTCTGAAGTCAATTCATGGTGCACACACAATTCAGGAAGATTAAAATACTGGCAAGTGCAAAAAAATTGAAATGGTAAGGAAGTGGGAGCAGAAGTTTGGCCATTAGCTTACATATTTTTTGTTCCATTCAGAAGCCAGTGGTACTCTGAAATCCAGATTTAAAGGCAGCATTGCACTTGTTGCAGGCAATCCCTGCATATTCTATTAAAATTTAAACAAACATGGCGACCCAACCTATCACTTCAACCAAGGAGTTTATTTACCAATGTAATTTAATTGTTTGTCTGATTGCTTGTCCTCATGTTAGTAGAACTAAAAAAGTCCCAAAGCTTATGATGCCAACTTGCTAGTCAACCATAGTTAGTTATGCTATTGTGCAAACAGTAACTAGTTGTCTTCTTCAGAATAGCAGAAGAATGTCTGCTATTAGTTTTGACTAAACTAGCAAACATGAATAAACAGATGAGAAACTTCATGTATGGTGATGTTTGATTAACATGACAACTGCAATATCCAGTTTTTGATTTGTCATTCCTTATAGTTTGAACAGCCCTGGAAAATCTGTAAGTCTGTGTAAATCTGTGGGGTTACTGTTTAGTCGGAGTCTGCAGCGGGACCGGGGCTTGAGCCAAAAGGGTGATGGTTGATGCGCCACACCTGTGTTTAACATCTGATGCTCTATTTATGTTTTCTCTCTCTGAGCAGGGAGCTGGACATGTGTGTGGCCATGAGCTGAGGAAAGCCGAAGCTGAACAGGACCTTCCGGGACCTGACTTTGGAGGAAGTGGATCAGCCTTCCACTGCTGCAGGAGGTCTGACCTCAAGACACCAGAGGAGTTGGTTAAATGGGTTGTGCTAGAGCAATTCATCACTTGACTTCCACCCAGCACAGCGGAGTGGCTCCAGAGCCACCAGCCCGAGTCTGGCAGATGTAGTCCAGCTGGCAGAAGACCACATGTCTTTGCTTCCTTGGCCAAAATACCCCCAGACTTTTACTAAACTCTTTTTCTTTTCTTCCCTCTATTCCACTGGACTGTGCATCTGTTCCCCTGAGAGCGGGAACAAGACCCAAGCAGGCCTGTTAGGTCTGTTCAGGGTGGCCTCAAACGGAAATGGACCAGGTACTCTGGTCTCCACTGTCCCATGGTGCTGATTCATGGAGTGGTATTGGATAAGAGTTGATAGATGAAGGTGAGGTGTACTAATGGGGATGTGCATACTCTCTGTGTCCTTTGGTGTAGCTCAAAATTGAAAACAGAAGCCAAAAGTATAAAAAGAAAGTGATGCTATGTCCTCACCTTTCCCACCCAGTACTTTTAGATATGGATTAACCGGGATTTGTTCAGTTAGCAGTGGAAGTCTCTGTAGAAGTAAAAGTCTCTGTGATCCTGATCTCAGGGTATCATTGCCAGGTAGAATGAGCAAGCCAAACAAATGGGCTGGTTCTTATGAACCTTTGGTGCTGACCATCAAGAGGAGTTGTTCTGATTTCTGCTCTGGGCTGAGTACACAGAGAATTCATTAATTCACTTAGCAACCCACATCTTTTCCAGTGTGTTGAGGATCACTAATGTCCCTGCAGTTGATAAGTGGTGAGGAAGTTTGGGAGATCGTCCGCAGACATTTGAACAAGCGCTGAGATGATGGAAGGAATTTGATGATTGTCACCAAGTCAAGACACCAGGGTTATGAACCAGAGGTTTGAGCGTGGGTGTCAACTAGAGACTAGACAATACCCTCTCTCTCTCCCACCTTGAACTTTACCTGTTAAAGCAGTCTCGACCAGCCAGCACCACGCCCAAGAGGAAGACCAAGAAAAAAACTTTAATCTGCTTCCAGAGTGAGTTCTTGGGATTAAGTCTGTATCTAGCTGTTTGCTGATTATCTGACGTAACCTTGATTCTCATTTTCAGTTGTTGATTTGACCTCCTGGATTGTTTGCCTACTCTGATCTTGTCAATAAACCTGCTCTTGGATCGTACCAACCTGTTTGTCTGGTGACATTGACTCTGAATTTGAACAAAATTCAATTTTTTATCTTTTAACTGTTCATTCAAATGCTAAGAAATATTCACTCCTATCAAAGCAGGTTATTCTCCCTACTGCTTTAGGCCAATAAAATGGACTCCTCTCTTTTATGCCTTACTTTTTCCATCACTCTCACCTTCTCACACAACATCTTGTATAGTGCAGTGTTATCTTTGAAATGTCAGAAGCCACACTTCTCTCACAAAAAACTGGCGAGCAGAGAGGCCACGCCTCCATCAGAAGGACCAACAGGCACAGTGCCTGTTCCTTCACTAGGACAGATAGAGGCCACACCTCCTTCATTATCACTGACAAATAGAGATCATGCCTTCTTAAGTGGGGCAAAAAAGTTATGCTTCCTTCAATGGGCCTAGCAGAGGTCAGGCGTCTTTCATGGAAACTGATATAGACGGAGGCCACACCCCTTCATTTCAGTGTTTTCCTTTGATCCGCAAACGTGTTTTGAGATGAAAGTGAAGCGGATAATCGGATCCATGGATCTGGATAATAAATGTGGGGATGTTGAACATTTCTGATTCAAACCCTTCACACACATGCACGTAGACACTCAGAAACCCAAGAACATGGATGTTCAATTTACTCACAGTTTATCATTGTTGTCACTGTTGCAGTTGGCAAGTGCTAAATGTTCGACTGCCAAAGTCAGCTTGTGTGTAAAGCCTCCTAAACCCTGCAGTAATTCATCTCCCCACTGTCCAAATACCTCCAGCAGATTAGCTTTAATATTAATCACATTCTGTCTTCCTGTAATCTGGACATGATTACAAAATCCACCTCACATACACACAATAGGATCCAAACGTTGTATTGTTTTTCTTTCCGAGGTGTGAAAAGATTCTCACTGTTACGAAATGTGCAAAATGGTGTGCGCTAGGCTTCTTTCACAAGGACATTTCTGGCATCTTTAAAAAAGAAAACCGTGACATGAGCTGCTGGTGTCTGGATGGAGATTAATCCTGTATGCTAGATTAAAAAATATTCATTGGCAAAAAAAAACAAACAAAAACAAAGATTAATATGGAAAAGAAGTGGGTGCTATATTTTTACAGTTATTTTTGGAAATGGTATCATCACATTGATGTGAATGATTGAAGTCTCTTATTAACTGACACATGGTTGCATTAGAGTTTGTTCTGTCAAAAGTTCAACACAATTACTGTAGTGCTATCAGGCAACACTGAAAGTGGCACGTAGTGCCCTTTCCACAGATGCAAAAGTGTCATGTTAAACCTGCCTTAGTTAGATCTTAATGCAGAATATGTTTAAAAAAAAAAAGAATCAAAAATGACACAAGACTTTCCTAGTTTATTTCTAATGTTTCTTTGTACTGTTGTGATCGGTTGTTTACTGTCAGCATGGTGTTGTGGGGTTTTTTTTGTCTCTTTTGCCAGTCAGTGATGGAAAGGTCGGGGGGAAAAAAAACACAAACACATCCAATATACAGTATCTGAAATTCTTGGTGTAATTTTCAATACAGCAAAACTTATGTGACATCATTACATAGAGCATGTATATTGCAAAACAAAGTGATTTCAATAATAATTCAATAATGTTAGCTTCAGTCTTGATTCCAATAATATTACATAAATCAGACGTCATCTTAAATCAGACGTCATATAGACGATATAGAAATGGATACTAAATACGTTGAATCAGCGCTCAGGCTTTTTAAAAATCTATTTAATAATAATAATGATAATAATAATAATAATACCCTCTAAACCAAAACCCAAACAGAAACCAACTTTACATAATTGCTTTTCATTACCATGGAAAAGTCCAACCACAGACCATGACTTTCCCAGAACAGGGCAGATGGCAGCCTGGACCTTGTGAGCTCTGTATCCTTTGGGCCTTTCATTGGTTAAATGTGTTTATTTATGCATGTAATAGCACGCTACATTGCTGTGGTTTTGGCAAAGTTGTGCGTTCTGGATTTGATCCAAACACGTTCTGCAGAACTATCTGAAACAGCTCAAATGAAAAACAAAGCGTGTGACTTGGACTTGCCGAGGTATAGAAGAGGTATTATCGGTATTTAAAACATGGAAGACGTTCCACACAGAGACTGCATGTTTATTTGTATTAGGTGTACGATGATATGCTGAACTGAGAAGGTTGTGTTCTTGCTCTGGATATAGCCTTTAGATAAAGGACAAATCCAGTGGATATGGATAGTATAATTATCCGACCTAGTGTGTTTTCAGTACATCGGGATATTGGTGTAAACTTTCCCATTCGCCTTATAACACCAGAGCAGCAGTGTGAAGGTTCACCAATTCCTTTAGTGGTTTGTCAGAACAGTATTTTCTCTAATTTCACCCTACTTATTTTTGAACTTGAATGTCCAAAATCTATTTGAATCTTTAAAACACTTGATAGTTCCTCTCCCTTAACACCACAAACATGAATTTCAAGTCACTAAAGCCTTTATTTGCTACTGATATGTACACGCCAACAAGATCCCAACCCAAGACCCATATATTCAGCCTCAAAAGGGACATTTCCAGATAAAAGAGGACATCTGCTGAGCCTGTAATTCTGTGCTCACGATCACTAGTGTGGGAAAGTGTGCAGTCTGGGATGGCGTGTACTTGTCAGGGGTGTAAAGGTTGGTGTCTGGATAATGAGAAGATGTGATAAAGGGGTAAATGTAATATATGACACAACGTGTGTCCGTCTCTTAATGAAGGTTTGGCTGGATCTCAAATTGTAGTAATTTAGTGTTGTTGTTCCTGTGGAAACTATTCTTGCAGCTCAATATTTGAGATGTTACAACTCTACATAAATTCAAGTAAGAATTTTAGTGCATATTATACAATTCTATACAATACCTAGCCCATGACTGCATGTATTTGGCTAGCACCCTTTAAATGGATCATCATCTTGTCCACTATGTTGAGAATCTCCAGCAGAACAGTAGCTCAGGGAAACATCTGTTCTTCTGCTGACTTTTGGAAAATGCACAAGATGGAAATATACCTATTGGTGTCATGACAGAAAAGATCTCAAACTCAGCTGCAAACATCACTCTCTGGGTGATTTTTTTTTTTTTTTTGGCTCTAGGGCACTTTTTAATTGGCACTCCTCGGTGGACTGAATCAAAACTGCATCCTTTATGAGAAACAGAAATGGAGGAGGAGACACAAAAAGACAAATGTCTTGGGAATGTCTCATTATTTTCATGGCTGATGTGTGGAGGTAATATATAGACCAGAATGTAATTTATGGAGTGTCTGCAAAAAATGAGAAATGGTCCATTTCTCCAGCAGCCAAACAAATATATAGACATAGTATACTGTATATGGGTGCTTGCTTCCTTAGTTTTAGTTTCGGATGTCTGCTACAAGGCATATTTACCCTGATGATGACTAATACGAGCAAGATAAGATGGTAGACCACCTTTGCCATGTGGTAAATTATTTTCCAGTGTTCCTGTTACTCGATCCACTATAATTGATCAATTGATATTTCCTAAAAGTCATACAGTCGTGTTATTTTCTATAAAACTAAGTCCAAACGTCATTCATTCATTCCAGGAGGAAACTCTGAGCAGTTCACCACACACTGTCAACACTGAAATAGTCCTGGGATTTGCGTCCATAATGCAGACTTACAGACTTGAACCCTGAACCTAAATCAAGGTACTTCAACCCTTTCCTGGATGCCCAGCTGTATGTTTACACGTGTTCGCATAAGGTCTGTAGAGAACCCAGTTCCTGTCCACAAACATCCCATCAGATGGTTTTTAACCCGGCATCAGGGCAGGGAGGTGAGTGTAAAGAGCGTCGCCAGTCACCAGTCTCATGAGTGTTACCATTCAGAGCCCAGGAGCGTTCGGCTAACAACCCCAGCAGTTATGAATGGCACATACTGTTGATACAAATGCTGCGATTCCACTTTATAATTTTTTATCATGTAGCTTTATATTTGCCTGTTAAGAATTGCATTTTGCCAAAATTGCTGTGAATTTTTTTCAACAGAGAATAATTAAGATAGCATGGTTTCATTCTTTTAAGCTTGAGACACCTTCGTACCGAGTCTGTGCCGTCAGTTCTGGCGTAAAATCGATCATTTCTGATGTTGCTAATAGCAGCTCAGTCATTAATGTTCAGTGTAATATTCTCCGATTTTTTTAATCTGTGTGGCGTGTGACTGTTTCTCATTGTCATCTTTACCTTCACAGCCAGGAGGCGTAACACGTTTCGTAACACGTAAAATCCTGCATGACGTGCCAAACATTTGTTGTCAGATATTGACATTCACATGGCATGATGTAAGAAAAGGATATCATTTTTATAACATGATTCTAGCTGCATTACTGTATTAGTTATAATTTCCCCATTATGTGAAAGTACAGTGCATCTTCATGGCGAACTTGTTTCCTTATGTTATCTAACATGCTTTAGATAACAGGTGGCCAACTTAGCCAATGTTGCTAAACCC
Source organism: Pangasius krempfi (assembly GCA_037576825.1). Classification (NCBI taxonomy): domain Eukaryota; kingdom Metazoa; phylum Chordata; class Actinopteri; order Siluriformes; family Pangasiidae; genus Pangasius; species Pangasius krempfi. The sequence continues at coordinate 24,622,662 of CM074984.1, read as the reverse complement.
ATATACAGTATTGTATAGTTAATTTTAGTGGTGGTTGAATATAATGGTGATGCCATTTTAACTTACACTCCTCCTCTGCTGAAAAATTTCTATTCAGGCATAATTATTAACAACGTATGGATTTTACTGTAATATACTGTATCTGAAGTGTCTAATAGTACAACTGTTCATGTACAGACTTTAAGAGTGGTCGAGATGTGACGTAATCAGCTTGTTAGACAGAAATCCCTCGGTATAAAAGTCTCCCAGTCGGATAAACACAGTACTCGAAGCGTGAGAGTCTGGCTTGTTTACACTCTGGATAAGGGACTGTGGTGAGGCATTTTACCAAGCTACCTGTGAGTACACTGCGGGAAACCACACGACCTCTGAGGCGTTGCTCGGAGAACGTCTGCACAGGCTATGATGCTCTCTAGTGTGCAGATCATGTGGTTTCTGTCACGAAGAAGAGACAGCGTGCTGCACTGTAGCGTGTCTGTTGTGTTTTGAGCTCAGGAAGGTTTAGTTAAATGGCTGTACAGAGTTTGGATCCAGGTCTCACTGGACCACTTTAAAGTGTTGTCTCGTTTAATAAAACTATGAGCACACCTGAACAACAATTCCCCGCCCCAATTTAATATGAACCCCATTATTTAGGTCTTGAAATCACATGATCACATGACATCCACCAGCCTGGCTAATTATTTCGTTAATGGATTTAGTTAATAGCTGCCTAATTATCCATACTTTATGCTGCATATTGTAGCCACAAGGCCTACATTAACCTCATTAATAACGACGCGTGTTTATGCATATAGGACAACAGATCATTAACAGATTTAATCTACTATGTAACTAGCAGGCAAGCTAATACGAATAAGCTAATTAGCAGGATACATAATTACAATCGTGACAGCTGGAGTTTTACGCAGATGGTAATATACTTTTTATATTAAGTGAAAGTCCATTGGTCAGGCATGTTTTTAGATCTGGGTGGGGACTAAATGTCCTGACAAGGATAGAAATATCTGGCAGTTTTGACCTTTGTAGGGACATTTAGCTGCTCCCTGGTGCTTTTATTTAAAACTCGAAAAGAGACTAAAAGTTTTCTTTCGGTTACTGAGCTTGAGGTTAGGGCTAGATTTAAGTTAATTAGCTGTGTTGTGGAAGATCCTTACAAGGATACTAAGGGTGTGTGTGTGTGTGTGTGTGTGTGTGTGTGTGTGTGTGTTTGTCAGGTCGACGATGGAGCCTCCCATGGGCTGTTATTACATGCTTTTTGGTGACAGGTTAGAATAATTATGTGCAGTTTGCAATTTTCACTTTAACAAGCCCAAACTCTCAACAGGTATCTGGGATCATTTTTAATTTTCACCCCATAATGAGACTTCCCACAGATATTGCTGAGTGTGTGTGTGTGTTTCTCTATATATTTAAGTGTGCATTGGGAGTTTCTTTATCGAAACCCACACCAAGACACTTCTGGGTCTAATTATTCCAGAAGATCCCTCACCTTGAACATTCCACCTGCCAAATATTGTTTATTTAGCAGAAGCACTGCTGAAGCGAAACATTTTAATTGCATGCATGAACTTGACTTTGTACTTCCTGCAATCCACAAAGGCCAAAATAAATTGTACATTAAAGTTCTGTCATAAATGTTGCCCAATTAAACTGGCACTGCAAAACAAACCTATGCGAATGTTGCAATTATTCCAAACACAGAAATACAGCAGCGCATGAGGTAAAGTATTTTATCTGATGGTAATGATGAAGATAACAATTCTCAGGAGGAATATTCCTAGTACTGTTCATCTGTTTCCAAGCTTACAACGTTCTTTCTTTTAACTCGTAAAGTACATTCAACAATAAGAACTAAAGAGCATCTTTTGACTCTAGGGAAAATATAAATTATTGTATTATGGAATACATTAAGGAGAAGATTCTGCATTGAAGTGTCTCCGATTTCTTTGTGCTTGTGTGCTGATCTATGAAAAAAAAAAAAAAGATCACAGATGTTTTTCAGTGAACGTGAAAGTGAGCCGTCTGCAGATTCACTCTACAGCTCACGACTTGTTATTCCTCCCGAGTGGGCTTAGTGTAATGGTTTTCTTTGTCTGTACAATGGCTTAAACATGCATTAGAGGCTTTTTTTAATATGCCGAATGTCTGTTTGAAAAAGTCTACAGCTAATTGAGGGCATAATTGACGAGTCTCAGGATCACGGAGTGGCATGGCGAGACGTAGTAATGCCACTCGCTTTACCGATGGAGTACTCTTAATCTCATAATCTCCCTTTTATGACAGCTCATTATATACACAGTTTGAATATTTAGCACTTTAAGAAACCGTTAATTATTAGACCAATAATCCATTTCGTACTGGTGACAAAAGCTGATCTTTATTTGGGGTTAGTCACTTCACTGATTACTTCTGAACATCGAGTTTGAACACTTATGCACACTTACGCAACCAGATTATTCTATGTTTTTTATCCTCCTTTTTTTCCCCCTCTAAAAAACCTATCTGACGTGATTTATCCTGCAATTTTAACGGGGTGTGTATACTTTTTATATCCACTGTATCCGAATGTACTGTATTTAATACCATTAAGCAACAGGATTTGTATAAATTTTATATTCATGAAGATCTTCTGCTTGAACTTTAATTAAAATTTGGGCTATTTCTGTAAGTTTCAGCAGGGATGCTGTACATACAACACTCCAAACCTGTGTGTGTGTGTGTGTGTGTGTGTGTGTGTGTGTGTGTGTGTGTGTGTGTGAGTGTTCGGTATTTATTTCTTTAGTTTGGGGCTATGAGATTAATGTCGATAAATTCCCTAAAGAACTTTACTTTTAACTATTATTATAATGTGCATATCTTACAAAAGCTTGCTAAGAAATGATGAATATGTACAAGTGATGTTTTTTGTGTATTTGTGTCATTATTAATGAAATTATTTTATGAAAACAGGAGTTTGGGGCTTGTTTCCATCAGTTTTACCACTTAATATTATTTTGTAATGTTTAATACTTAAATATGTACTGCAGAGTTTGTATTTTCTTTTGCATCTTCATGCTAGCCGAATAAAGAAACACTAAATAGGAGAGAAAAGGATAACACTGGCAACCCGAATTTCTTTAAAGCAGCCATACAAGACATATCAGAGAACACTCAGAGTGCTAAATGTGTCCATGCAATAACACGCACGAGTAACTGAATGATAAACCATGTATGAATTCCCTATAGGAGGACAGATGTGATGAATATGAACAAGAATTTAGCCGTAAAGGAGGTAGGGTGAACCTCAGGAAAACTGTAAATTTTTTTTTTGTTGTCATTTTTACTTCTCAAGAAAATATTTTAGACACAATAAGGTTTTCTGAAACGCCAAAGATCTCAGTCTATTAACTTGGTTTCTCAAAATAAGTCATTGCTGAATCAGCAGAATATAAACTTAGCAATTACTCCATTATAAGGGTAAAAATTCCCACTTAAAACAAGCAATACGGAAAATGAACTATTTTCAACATGAACCTTTACTTCATTAATGTGAAAAAAAACACATATTAAAATGAACATAAAACATCCGCTTTCAGAGATGTTCAGATCATTTTCAAGTGTACATATGAGTGAGTTTTGCTTTGGGGGTCACAATGGATCAAAAATAGACATTTTTAACAGTAGATATTGTCACGAAACAGCATTAAATCGAGATTTAAATTTGTAAATGAAATCCTCTTAAAGATGCTGAAAGCACACACTAAGTAAAGCTACTAGTGCATAAACTTACTGTAATGGAAGTCTACTACCTTAATTAAAACTTATTTAAGTTTACGCTAGAATTCTCAGCCCATTAAGCAGCTTGGCAATGTTTGGACCCCTGACCTTCGGATCAGTAAACCAGAGCACTGACCCCTGAGCCATTACCACCCCATTTACAGGGCAGATGAAAATGGCGTCCAAACTAATTACCACTATGGACAATGTCAGTATGCAAAATCATACTGTGAGTAATGCACCAGGCCATGAGACAAACTCTCCATCATTGCTATAAATGGAAACTGTCCACATTGACAAAATAATTAGCCCAATATCTTCTCTGATTTTACATGAAGGAAAAAAAAACGCTCTCAGTCACCTAGGAAGCCCTCACCGAGGTAACCTAGTAATGAACTCTAGTAACTAATTAGTAACTAATTAGCAATGAACTATTGAGGCCTTGACATCTGAAAGTCTAGTTTATCACTACCGCATAGTTACGCATTAGTGCTTAAGTTAATGGTCTGCGGCTACGTTTTAAATGCACACACATGACAAGGTTGGCCGTCGGGTGCGCGCAGCTAATTCTATGTCCCCTGACTTTAAGATAATCGAACTTTTGGCCAAAGCTGAGTCACGCTGTCCCTTTCTCTCCTGTTTAACTTTGTCTCTCTTTGTACAGCGGATCTGCATAATGAGGACGCTGGAATCAGATCACTGAGCTGAAAAAAGTCACAGTAAGAATCATGAATATTCATACCTACATATGGCTCTGATCAGCCGCTCTGCTCCTGCCTCTTACTTATGTGAAGGCGCTAATTGGAAATGCCTAATTTGACAGGAGGCGGCTGTTGTTGTCAAAAGCAGCAACCTTCATGAAAGTCTTCACGAAAGCAACAGTGATCTAAAGTGTGGGGCAACATTAGCATATGGCATTGAAATCCTGTAGAGCGAGGACAAAATAAATTCTTTATTGAACATAAAGCGAGGGTGAGCATCAAGATGTTGAGCTGGAAGACCTCAAAGTGAGTCACAGAAGTGGACGATTTTTTTAAAATTAAAAACATCTGGTTGTGTCTTTAATGAAAGTCAGTGATCTGGGGCATTTCTTTACCTTTCAAGCACTGTATTTCCACTCTTAAATGAATGACTAGTTGTTATTCTGTTGAATGAAGAGGAACAGTGATTCCATTGTCCTTGACAATGACAATAAATCTTGGACCTTGAACCTTTATGAGTTATTATTGCACCTAGTGGTCAAAATGGGAACTACAGCACATGCTAATAGAGCCATTTGTATCTGTAGAGTTTTATGCACACAGTTTTTACACATTGTTTTGAGGACTGATTCTTGGGTTGACTTGTATGCTGTATATATTTATTCATTCAACTTCATTAACTGCTTTATTCTGGTGAAGCCTATCCTGGGAACACTGGGCGTGAAGCGGGAAAACATTCAGGATGCGATGCCAGTGCAGCGTAGGGGCAATTTCACATAGCCAATCCAACATTTTTTTTGGAAGTGGAAGGAATATCGGAAAACCTGAAGGAAACCCACACAGACACAGAGATAATCTCTGCACAGACTCTCTCACCTATGGCTTGCCCTGCTGTAATTCTTATTTCTTTAGCAAAGCTTACAGGTGTCAAGGAATAAGAAGGATTACCTTATTCCTTGCTTTGGCTAAAAATCAGACGGACCAATTTATTTGGTAGAAGGTGAAGTCAGTTGCATCACTTTCTGGTGAGCCTCTTCTGCAGGTTTGCAATGCAAAAAAACCCCAAATGGCACAGTTTCAAAATGTTCTGCACAAAGCATTTACAAGACATTCTAGACGGTAATATTATTGTTGTAGTCAACCAGCCAAGACGTGTTTTGCGTCAGATCTTTACTTCTGTCTGCAGTGAAGCTATAAGCCTAACGCACACTGACATGTAATCAAAGTCTATTCCACGGAAAATATTTTCATGCATACACAACTACGCCAATCCTCATGTACTTGCTTTATATTTATGTTATGTAGCATAACACACTGAGAGTCTGGAGTCCAAAAAGTCAGGAACCAGTGAGGGTATTTATGTATTTATGACATATGGTTTACATGGTCATCTTTACGCATTTTCTATGGTTTTGCTTGACATACCGTATTTGCTCGACATATTCTCATTGGTTCCTGACTTTGGGGACACGCTGTACATTCAAGACTTCAAGTCTTTCTAACAAATCCATCTTGAAACTTTAGGGAATCCGGCCCTAGAGGGACGGAATAATCTCAAAACTGCGCTAATTAAAAAAGTGATTCCAGTTGCCCACGAGGACGGCCCACATAACATTAGTTGCACATTTACAGTAAGTCATGCTATGTCTTCAACCACATGCTTGGCATTACTTAAGAACTGGATGTGGTTTGGGGCGAGTATGTGGGCCAGACAGACTTCTGTTACTTAGCAGCATTAGCCTTGGAAGTCCAGTGCAAAAGAAAAAAATATATCATAATAATAATAATAATAATAATAATGAAGCACTTATTGGCCAACTACAGTATGTCTTGGCTGATGAACTACATTTGGAGTAAGAGTGGCATTGCGTCCATGCAATTTTTCACCAGCTATTTCTTTAACCATATTTGTCTTCCCTGCTGTGGACTGCCATACGATGATTCTCAGAAAGGTCTGAATGAAATGACTATATATCCAACTGCCTAGGCCTCCCGTAAATTATGGAGAGACAGTAAGTGTCTTTTCATCAGGGAGCCATTTCTGCTTATTGTGGTTCACTCTGCTCTTAGGATTAGGATTTCATCACCATAATTTGACTTTCCATGTGTGTGTGTGGGAGTGTTCGTCTATCTACATGGATGCTAGAATGTACTTCGTAACATTACTGGGTTTAAAAAGCCTCTAATTATAGTATTTCCTTGATGCATCAGTGTTAATGGCCTTCGGAATGAACCGTATTTTATCATGAAATTCTGTCACCAGCGCATTAAACAGCTAATTAAGTTTGAACAGCAGAAATAGAATCCGTGCCCCGTGTTTATTCAGGATTAAGAGTTCGGGTCACTGTTTAATGAAATGATAGGCAGCGACGAGCAAACAGTGAATGTGTGATGGGGTGTGTGTGTGTGTGTGTGTGTGTGTGTGTGTGTGTGTGTGTGTGTGTGAGGGAGAAATCTCCTTTCCATTGCACTGGTGAGCGAAACTTAAATATTTACCCTGTTTTAAACAAGCGCACTCTCCGAGGAAAATCTCCTTTACGTTATTTTCTCCTCGGCCCATGTGGGTCTGATTAACTAGACGAGATTTAAAGTGTGTACGCTGTGTTGTTAGCATTTTATTGTGATCATGAGAGTAAGATCAACACCGACGATGTTTCAGAGGTCGAAGGTCACAGAGGAGTATGTCCGTCTGCTCTCCACAAGTATATATTTGCACTCGGTCCCAAACATTCCCATCTGTTCTCACTAGAATGTCAGCCATTTTAGGAAACTTCCCAAAGCCCGTGACACATACTGTAGAAGACATCTTGATATGGAATATGGAGTGTACCACCTAGAAGGCTTTGTGAGGGTCCGTTAGTTTAAATCTGAGAAATGGCTGCAAGCAGCAAGTCTCAAATATAACAAGTATAAAATTCAAATCAGTTTGTAAGGAAATAAAGCACAACATTAACGAGAGCTTTAGTGCTCGTATGTGTTTAGCAGCCCTAAGTCCTTTGGCAGGCTTTAGCTGAGTGTATTGATCTATGTAAATCACTTATCTCTTGTGTAAACCACTAATTAGATAATTAGCCAGCTGGTTATTATCTAGATAGTGAATGGACTACAACTGCCAGGGTTGCATTCTCTAGTCCTTTTGGCACGACACTCATGCTTTCTGTCTAAGATCCGTCGAAACGATCTGAGCTTGCAATGTAATGTTGTTTTCTGAGCGCATGTAGGACTGGGATTTGCTTTTAAAATCATAGGTTATTGTTACTGTACTCGGGTGGTTAAGCACCTGTCCTGTTTTTGTGGTTAAAGTAGGGTGGAAGTTAAAATTGAGAAAATCAGTGGAGAAGAAAGAGGAGACTTTACATGGGTCTTTTCACTTTAAAGCACTCCCAGATGCTTCAGAGGATGAGGGTGTCGTAGTTAGTGATCTTTGTCTCTGAGAATTTAAGTATCAGAGGAGTATGACGTCTTTAACCGACCGTTTATTTGTAAATGGTAAGTTCCAGACAAAACGGAACCTGGTTTTAAACACGAAACATACCCAAGTGTAGAAATTACCCATTTAATTACGGTTGGTGCTAGAAAGGATTTCCTAAAGGTAATTGGTCTAATATGTGTGTATATATATATATTAAATACATCATTGTCCCATCAGGGTGGCATGGTGGCTCAGTTTGCAGCATTGCCACGTCATAGCGTCACTGTCCCCGGGTTGATCTGGAGCGCAAGTTACTGTGAATGTGTGTGTGTGTGTGTGTGTGTGTGTGTGTATGGTGTGCTGCGACCATTCCAGTGTTCCCAGGATAGGCTCTGCCTCCATCGTGTCCCTGACCAGGATAAAGCGCTTTCTGAAGATTTTCCCATCCTAAATGGTTTAAAATGGTTCCACTAATTCTTGATTCAATTCCAGATCACTGGACATAGTCAGGACATTGTCATGTTAATGTTTGGAAGGTTGCATTTTAAAGGAATGCAGATCTTTTTAAGATAACAGTCTTTTTTTTAAGATATCAGTGTTTTCGTCTTCTTCAGATATTTGGAATCATTATATATGTTTATTATTTGGCCATTTCTTTGCCCGTCAGCTCCCAGCATTCAGCAGCCATTTCACAACCATTCAGACCCTTTAACTTGTGATATCTCATAAGAAAGAAAGAAAAAACTGATGATGATGCTCAATCATGCTCCTTCTTACAGGAAAACAATATCTTTGAACAATTTCAGTCAGGTTTCAGGCCCCATCATAGCACAGAAACTGTGCTAGTAAAAATCACAAATGACTTGTTTTTAGCTTCGGACCAAGGCTGCATCTCAATATTACTTGATCTTAGTGCTGCATTCGACACTATAGATCATAACATTCGCTTAGAAAGATCACACAGGTATTCAGGGACAGGCATTAAAATGGTTTAGATCCTACCTGTCTGATCGATACCATTTTGTAGATTTAAATGGAG
>CM074984.1:24594733-24613651 GCA_037576825.1 Pangasius krempfi | reverse complement strand
TATGTTCTGTAAAGCTGCTTTGAGACAATGTTCATTGTTAAAAGCGCTATACAAATAAAATTGAATTGAATTGAATGATGCCATTACTTACCATTACAGAACCACCAATAATCTGTTTATTAGATATTCTGATCTAGTGACTTAATATGGCCCAAATTTACTGCATCTAAATTTGTCGCTGAGGTAACAAGCTTCACTGAACAAATATGACTAGACCTAGTTCTACATATGACTCTATATTTAAAATTTCTCAGAAATGTCTTTTTATTAACTCTAACTTTTAGTCTTGTAATACCAATACTGTTTAAATTATAAAAACACAATAGAATCCATCAAACATACATGACTCATTACTGAACTTACATAAACACTGACTACTTGATGACGGAATAACAGTTTTTTTTTTTTTGGTTGTTTTTTGCTGTCTTCATGCCCTAAACCAATCTGCCCGTGTGGCTTGGATTATAATCAATAACCAATAATTGGTTGCAGATGTATCCTGTTTAGCTGTTCATGGCATGTACAGAAATACAGAGACACGATGTCTTTCCAAAATCCAAATCCAAACCATGAAAATAATTCATACATGTGATATAAATGTGAAAGAAGAAAGCTGAGATTCTATTACACATCAGATGAAGTAAACATGTTGGCTTTCCAACCATTATATTGCACATGTATTCAGCCTTTTTAAAGAGGAGGAGGAGCGATGAGTCTGGGTCTCATCTACTTCAGCTAATTCTATATTACTATAAAGTAAAGGAAGGTTCTAGGCTCCGGTTGAGCATCATGTAAACTTCTGTAGACTGTAGACACAGAGTTCCTCTGAGGTTTACATACTCAGGCCCTGATTTACTCAAGGTTTATGTGTGCCTAAATACAATATTTACTAACAGGGTCTTTGCAGCATTGCGTCAGTCAAATGAGCAAGATAGCATGCATTTGTCTGTTTTTGTTTTTTTTAAATGAATATGCAGGTTGGGGGGAGATTTCTACCTAAAAGTACAAAATACAGGACGGCATTTATGGAAATTGATCAATTTAACACCCACAGTGTAATTTAGTGCAGCCTGAAAGGCATGTAGTACACTAATGTCTAGATTATTTTATTTTGCATTCATATTCTGAATATTTGTTTCAATGCTTTTTTTTTATTACTTTTATACTTGATATGGTATTAAAATATATATAATGTCCATTAATCTATCCAGAACAATTAGCACACTTAATTTAAATATAGTTTCCTCCCCTTATTGTACTTGTGATGTCATTCAGTCAGTCATTCGTTTTACATCCCCAGGTGACCTGACAGTGGACGTGATGTCCTGGCTGGACGTGTTTCCTCCTCAGGAATCACGAGTGTTTTTTTTCTTCATCACTTGCAGCAACACTGACATTATGGTGTGTGTGTGTGTGTGTGTGTGTGTGTGTGGTGCTGGTATGAGTGTATCAGGTGCTGCAGAGTTGTGTATTGATGCTGTGTCTCTTCAGGCTGTCAGTGTGTGTTGAACCTAAACATATGCTGATTATTCAGCTGTTTAAAAAAAAACATCTTTATTCTGTCATTTCAGATTCTCCCTGGCTGTCAGTGTGTTCCCAGAGTTTGAGTGTTTGAGGACACACACACACACCCACACACCCACCCACACACCCACACACAAAGATAAAATATTTGATGTTGTCTGTGCCTTAAAATGTCATTGCTGTTTTATCTTCCTGCACTAAATGTCATATTAGCAACACAAAAGCGGGCTAATTGCTTTGTTGTTATTGTTTCCCAAAATTGTGTACATCAGCTTGCAATATAACAAAGTTGAAATAAATTCATACTGATTGAACACTGTTTAATGTCACTCTAAAGGTCATCTCATAAAAACTGGATGTTAGCTAAATCACTTCCTCATTTACTGTACAGTGACTTCAGTTCAATAACCATAGAAACTGCACCTCGTTTAAAACTCTCTCTCTCACACACACACACACACAAATACTGCAGGTTTGTTATCCACTACTCCTCTTTACATTTATAATCCTGCATGGTCTTTTGCACTCCCTAATACGAGAGGCGTGACAGGATTGTGACATCAAGACTCTGAAATTTGGTGACACATCTCTAAAGGACAGGACATTCCTCCTCTTTGTCCTTTTTCAAGCAAAACTTACCTTTTTCTCCAAAACTATTTTTTTTTTCATTGATAATGGAAAGTGACCAGGTTCGAACTTGAGCTTGGGTTGAAAAACATGCCAGTAGGTGGATTGGTGATTCTACATTACCCCGTGTGTGAATGAGTGTATACTTGTGTGTGTGTGTGTGTGTGTGTGTGTGTGTGTGTGTGTGTGTGTGTGTGTGTGTGTGTGTGAGTGTGTGTGTGTGTGTGTGTGTGCTTCCTGCAATGGACTGGTGTCCCATCCAGCTTGTATTCCCACCTTGCAAACAGTGTGTCCCAGGATAGACTCCAGATCCACCAAGACCCTGACCAGGATAAAGTGGTTACTGAAGATAGATGAATAATTGTCTGATAATCACCAGTCTACACTTCCTGCCCTCAAATTCTGCACATACTGGTCAGATTGTTCAATTAGGTGTGAATAGGAAGTTGTTTTGGTATGACAGTGGACAGTGCACCTAACAAATACAACAGGGATCTAGCCAAATGTCAGTGACCATATTCTGCATCTCAATATCATTGGATCTCGCATACAATCGCAAAGAGACAGACAAACACATCTTAACCTGGGAATAAGGACTTCACACAGCAGCTGAACTTCTCAAACTTGATGCAGGAAGTGGCTGGTACAAACCAGCTCTGATCACTGCATTTTCACAAAGACTAAGGAGAGATGTAGTCAAAGAACTGTCATTAGATTCACACTTTGCACTGGCCACTCGTCTTGACAGTCTCCTCATGGGAAGAAGAAAACCTGGCACCACACAAGTGTGAATGTCATGGAAAAGAAAACAATTCAAATTCCAAACCCCTGCAGATCAGCCACAGAAATCTAACCACCCAAGAACATCAGAAATAACTGGAGACGGGCCTTTTTTCTACAGTAGAGAAGCAGAACATCACACCACACAGTACTCCATCTGAACCACCAGTGGACCAACTCGTTCAACTCGTTCAACTTATTCTGGACAGCAAGTAGGAGAATAACTGCAAGTTAATATGATGAGTATGCCCTATGTCAATTTTGCATACCAGTTGTAGTTCGACATTTAGACCCTATGTATCTCCTCCCAGAGCTTATCAATATAGGAGCAGCCAGAATCTTCATAGCCTCCAACAATGCTCATCAGCTCAAGATTCCCATGCAACTCTTGAAGAATGTGCTAGCTGTGGATGGTACACCAGTAGGCAAAGGAGTCATCAGTCACTAAAGAATCCCCCTACATATAGACACAAGTGACTTACGTCCTAACAACCCTTCTATTACCATTGTATTAGGGTTGCCATGGCAACAAACACACGATTCTCCTGGTCCGCACAAGAAATCACAACCTGGGTATCTCATTGCCATGACACGTGTATTTCACGCTCCGTAATAACCATTGCCTTCATATCTGTTGAAAGCATCATGGTGTAGGTGTTAGTTAATACCCCAGCTTTTTATGAGGAATTTTAGGAGGTACTCAGTAAAGCCAAAGCTCACATACTGCACCACTGAGCTGCACTTTAATACTACCCCTCCAAGGTCATTTATTTATTCCCTGACCCACACTGAGAGCAAAGCCATGGAAGAGTACATATCAGATGCACTGGATACATCAGGCCAGGCATTTGTAGAATTCCTCTTGGCTCAAAAGAAACGGAGGTCTCAAACCCTGTAATGATTATTGGGGCCTTAACCAAATTGCAGTCAAGTTATCTACTGCTTCCTTTTGACCTCAGCCTTAGAACAGCTATGAATAATTGGTAATGCCATACAGCTTGGTCAATTCCCTCTCAGCATACCAGGCATTTGAAAATAATGTCCTCCAGGGCACTCTGGGTAAATTTGCCTATATCCTGATAGCAAGTCTTGCGAAAGACTCCAAGCCTGTTCATCAAAGGGGAAAACATGAATTCCAAGTGTCCTGAGTATCCTTCTTGGCATGTGTCATCAATAGAGATACAGTCCCCTCGGAAAATGTTGGAACAGCAAGACCAGTACTTTTGCTTTTGGTACACATTTGGGTTTGAGATCAAAAGATGAATATGAGCTGATTGATCAGAATTTCAGCTTTCATTTCCTGGTATTTGCATCTAGATGTGTTTACTGTGCCCCAATTCTAAAACATCCTGACCTGAACTGGCCTTTTATAGTTGACTCAGAGGAGGAAGTGAGGACTATTCTATCTCACCTTCAAAGCTCCCCAGTCCCAATGCAGACACTCCAACAGCATAAAGAATTTACAGCCAAGAATTCTCAGATTCCAGTGTTGTAGTATTAGAGGTTTTCAGAAAAGAATGTGATGGGAGCAATTATTAAAAGCATCTTTGTGCTTCCTCTTAAACTCTTTCACTTTTACAAAGCCACTCTAATATTAAAGCTGAGTGTTGAATGGAATTCTGGTCATATTTAGCTCGTGGTAGTAAATGTGTCCATTCTTCGGGCACAGAAGTCTCTTATTTATTGATTAGAACTCCTTGACACCACTCTGAAACACTCACAAATGAAGCAATACCCAGATTCCTCTACCAAATCCATGTCAGCTGACAACCAGTCACAAGACTCTCTGCACATCTATCCTCATTCCAAGGCATCAGACTTCCGATCACTAATGCAATAGCCCTTGAATCTCCCATACACCCATAACCATTTTTAGTCTGTCTAGTTATTTCCCCTTCAAGTCCCGCTTGGTATTTGCCTGTTTGCCGATCGCCTGACCTTATGTCTGTTGATGCTTTAATGATTCTCAACTGTTCGTTCTGGTTTATCTGCCTTGATCACGCAATAAAACTCAAACCTGCATTCTCCAGTCTGTGCTCCATGAACTCAATAAGGTGGATCGATACCCAATCCAGGGAACACTGGGCGCAAGGTGGGAACTCATCCCAGATGGGACACCGATCCATCAAAGGGCACCACACACACACACACACACACACACACACACACACACACACCTAGGGGCAATTTAACATTGCTAGCTACCTTAGTAACCTGAGCTCAGGATTGAACCCAGGACCCTGGACCAATCAGGTAGCAATGATCCACTGCATCACATGAACCATCAAATGATCCATAACCCGTGCACGATCACTGGACTTTTGATCAGCCTCACCTGTTCACAATCACACACACACACACACACACACACACACACACACACACACACACACACACACACACTTTTGGACTTTTTCTTTCAGTTATTGCAAAGTCTCACTCCTGCTGTTTCCTATCCTGAGGGTTTCACATGAAACATCTAACAAGCCATCAATTGCAGTTCCATAATGGATGCTAATCTCGAGCCCTGCTTAGTTACTATGGCAGCACTACTTTTTTTTCTACCAACCTGCTCTGTGTCAGTAACCACAGATACAGGAAACAATAGTTAGAAGAAATTATTCTGCTATGGCACTGTTTAACAAATTGCTGCCATCCTAGTGCATTATTATTATGCGTTGTGTTACCAGGGTGTACCATTTACAGAATAATTATTAAAATATAAAAGTCATTAAGCTAGAAACATAATTGCACACAGGTAATCTAAGATTTCATTCAGGCCATCAGCTGCCAGACAATTTTGGAACAGAGCCTCTAGCATTCCCTAATGAGATCTTAGATGCTCGTTATATATCCTACAATTACTGTACCAGCAAAGGGGGACTAAATCTCAAACGAGATGTTCAACAAGAAACATATTAATCCATGTAACACCATTACACTAGTTGATGCTAGTAAGAAAAATGGCATGCTACACAGTTGGTTATTGAGCAAGGCTAACATTAGGTCTCAAGTGATGAAGCAGCTAAGAGTAGAAAGTAAACTACAGTTAAGAAAAAAGTTAAGAAACCACTGGGGTTATTCTAACTTCAGGACACCTTTGAAGAGATTCTAGCAAATTAGGATGCTTCTGTAATCCTCTTTCCCTATCTGGAGAAAAGATAAGACCATGAATTTACTGCTAATCTGTAATAGCTATTGTCCTATTTGAGATGCTAACTGTAATCACCCTGCCTGCTAAACAGATAAGATTTCAGAGTGAGGAAGTCTGCCAAAAATGCATCTTTTGATGTTAAAAGCCTTTTGTTTTTGGCCAATTGACACCATAGACAGTCAGTAATGTCCTCTAGTGTGCAGCATGGTTTCTATGGATAGAGTGACTAGCATATGGATTTATATAGAGAGAGTGACTACATGGAGTGCTCCTCTCATAAATTTAATTAATTATAACCTTTTATTATTTAGAAGCACGCTGTTATTCCATTGCGTTGTGTGGTAAATGTGGTAAATCTCTCATTAGTTATTTCAGTGTTTTGGCATCAAAAGCAGTCAGTAAGTTTTCTGAAACAGGACCTGCTTCCTGTTATAGCTATAAACGGGGAAAAAACACGCAAAAACGCAGGTTGTCATGTTACCAAGAAACCAGAAGGCACAGATGTTCCATAATATGAATATAAATAGAAACAGTTTGCGACTGTCATTCACTAATCATTCATTAATCATTCACTAATCATTCATTAATCATTCACTAATCATTCATTAATCATTCAGTAATCATTCATTAATCATTCACTAATCATTCATTAATCATTGGCAAATGTTTGTCATATAAGAGGAACACTCTTATCTCTTATCTCTGTATTGTTCTGATAAAATACTGAAGATTAAACGTGATCCTTTATTATTCTAACTGTATTACTGTCCACTGTCACTGCAGTGTTATGTAAGGAGCGACACACGGCGATAAGCGAAAGTGCCGTTACAACCCTGAAGTGCATTATATATGTGTCTGGAGTGTTATTCTGCTTAGACCACAGCCATTTTCCAGCACTTACAATGTTTCATTTATTAATGAATGACACATTGTGCATTGTAATGGTTTAGAGTTAGATCTAATGTGTTGGAACATCCGAGAGACAAGTTAGTTCCTGTTCTCATTTACGTTATAGCTGCGATAAACAGTCATCCATTCATCAGCCTCTCTCTCTCTCTCTCTCTCGCTCTCAAAAAAAAATGCAGCTTATTATTTTTACTAAGAAACCGGAACGCAAAAACTCCTGGGAAACTTTGCAAACTGTTACAAAAGCGCTGACACTGGAGACTCCTTCCATAAATGTTAACTGATAAAAAAAGTCACCACCATAATCAATGATTATACTTTTTACTTTGTTAAATGGCATTTAAAAAATAAATAAAAAATCTGTCCATTATTAGTCTGAGAATATGTGGAGTGTCCGTTGCACCCGTCCCTGTGAACGAGAACGAGCTGTTGCTATAGAAACGATAACGTATTAGAACGAGAGCATTAATATAAACCTGTCATTCATGTTACAGCCAGAACTACAGTCTGAGCCGTACAGAAACCCGACCTTCTGACCAATCAGACTCGGAAATTCAACCATGCTGTGGTATAAACTATATTAATGAGGTCCTCTTTGATCTATTTAATGACTGTCCTCTTCATACTGGGTTAGACTGCTGTCTATCCTTCCATCCAGGCCTCTGTTTATTTCATCTTTAATACAGTATGAACATATGGTCTTAAATATTTCAATGTTTCTGCTATGTTTTAGTTTTAATTCTCTTTCTCTGTCCCTGTCTGTATTCGTGCGTGTGTGTGTGTGTGTGTGTGTGTGTGTGTGTGTGTGTGCGTGTGTGTGTGTGTGTGCGTGTGTGTGTCCCCTCAGGCATTGGGAACACACTGACAGCCTGACAGCTTTACCAATTCCAAACTGCTGAATAATCAGCATATGTTCAATTTAAACACACACTGACAGCCTGAGGAGACAGAATGTGTGTATTGGGGGTAGAATGGTGGTGTGTGTGTGTGTGTGTGTGTGTGTGTGTTTGGAGTGCATGTGTATCTTCAGTGACCTTCTCAGTGTTTTACTCGATTACATATTCATAGTTTCCTTTGTCTTCTTCTTTAAATTATTACTTTGTATTATTACTAAAACTACTTGAATGACATACTCTATTACATTAGTCCCAAATCTACTGCAAAACCAGAAAAGATCCTAATTATAATATCTGCGTGATATTGCCAAACTACTAGACATAGGTCATTTTCATGTGATACTGGACCGCCCCAATTCACACTTTCAGCCTTCCGTGTCATTTACACGCGACACGTCTGATGACGTCATAGATGTGTTTCCATACTCTGAGATTTAAAATTTCAAGTCATTCAACAGAACCGAGGATGAGCCAAAGGTACAAAGATAGGAAGCTAAGATATAAATAATAAAGAAATGTTTTAGGCTTAGAATTGTGCTAAATCATCACACACTCACCTCAAACGGCTTTGTTGAAGTTTTCAATATCAAGCGTATTCATGTAGTTACTCACACTGTATGGATATCACAGCCATCTTGAAACTGGAATCAGTTACTATCAGACTTGGGTTAGGCCCAAAGAGTAAAATTACAGTTGCTTTTCCAGCATCTTCTGCATATTTCCAACAGCTATATGATTCTGAGATCCATCTTTTCACACTTAGGATGACTGCGGGACTCAACACAACTATTACAAAAGGTGAAAGCATTCACTGATGCTCAAGAAGGCAACACGATACATTAAGGGGGTGTAAACTTTTGAACAGGATGATCGGTGTAAACTGTTATTATTTGCGTCTTCTGGGAAATCTGTAAATATGTTATGTAGCTTCTGAAGGGCAGTACTGAATGAAAAATAAGATCTTTAAATAAAATAATAATAAAACGATATGTAAAGTTATGACCTCAACTGTATCAGTTCCAATACGGACTTCATAAGAATCCTGTAACAGACATTAGCATGAGCTCTTCCTGTCAGATTAAACGCTAAAGCTAGCTAGCTACGTTGTTCTTGGAGCTTTTGCGTGCTAATTAGCTAGCTATGCACCTGGAAGCTGTAATTCATCCTCTGTTTCTTTCCATGTCACGTCCTGTGAGACATTATAGAGACTTTCGGACTGTTCGGTGTTAAACTGGCAGCTGTAAGCTCGAATACTTGATAGCTTCATTTGCCTTGTAGCTCCAGTCAGGGCCAAATTAAGCAATTTTGTGGCCATGAGAAATATGAGGTTTTATGATGTTGTGTAAAATGATGCCAGCATAATGAATAGGCTTAGAAGCAATACGCAGCAGGAAAGCTGGAAAAGCAAATAGAGAGAGAAGAGGATTACAGGCTAGCGCAGTAGTTATGAGGTGATGACCACTGAGCGTACGGGACCGCGAGGTAACGCTAGCTCTTCTGCTTGTTTCTTCCCGGTCTGGAACTTCTTGCTAGTGCTAGTTCTATTAATTATATCATTTTTGATATCTGATAGCCTCTCCGAGATGACATGAATACACGTGAAGCGAATTAACCAAAAAGTTAAAGGCACTAGGAGTCATGTAAAGCCTTTAATCGGACCACGGCTCCAGTGTGAACCTTCAGACACCAAACATGTCTTGGCTGATCGGTGGCATTTGGAATAAGTGCAGTCAGTCACCTCGACTCTCAGGTCCGAGTCCCTCTGAAGAGGTTTCTATGCATCCATTCAGACGTCACCTGACATATTTTCAGAGGAAGTGATCGTGTGGAGTTGGTATGTGCGTGTGTGTGTGTGTGTGTGTATTGGGGGGCGTATGCATAATTGTGTGTACATTATGCTTGAGACAGACAGAGCCACACACACACACACACACACACACACACACACTCACACACACATGCAAGATTTTCACCTGATGATGCAATTCCACACAGTATAACAGTAAGAGGTGCATCACTTCCTCTCAAAGTCCTGAGTCGCTAGATTCCGCACACCACTAAGATAACAACCAACAATGTACATGTTTATAATATAATAGTGCTTGTCTTTAGATATTCGTTTGTAGGCTGTGAGGCACTTTGGGAAATGTAGTTAGACGCCGATTCCGGTGTTGCATTCAGACAGTTTCCAACCCCTGAGCCAAAAAATGAGCAACGGGGAATTTGTTGAGCACTTTGTATGTGCAGATAATGAACTTTATGAGGTTTACAGGTGCCTGTGTGTGTGTGTGTGTGTGTGTGTGTGTGTGTGTGTGTGTGTGTGTGTCTTCAGATGAGTGGGTCTGGCTTGTTTATGAACACAAGCAATTTCATGGTCTGAGTTGTCTCAGTAGCCAAGGCGAGCATGTGCCTGTGTGTGTGTGTGTGTGTATATGTGTGTGTGTGTGTGTGTGTGTGTGTGCCAAGAAGAAGCGGTGTCATATTTTTTTCTATTCACTGCATATGAATTCTGTTTGAAATGTTGAGATGAGCTGTAGATCTTAAACTTAAAAACCACGCTGAAAAATAAATAAGAAATTTCAAATGCAACTTATCTGCATAAGACCTCCAAATTGCTGATTTCTTTTTTATTTACATGATTTAATTGTTTTTTACAGTTCAGTTTGAATGTCTCTCTCTCTCTCTCTCTCTCTCTCTCTCTCTCTCTCTAAAGGAATCAGGAGAGTTCAGATAAAAGTCCTCAGCTTCTGAAGCACAGCTTATATCCGCTTTTTCCCGAAATGGCCCAGACGTACTGCAGTGTGCCTGTGAAAATGTATCCGGAGGTTCAAAGGAAGTCAATTTAATTTTGATTTCTGTCACAACAGCCACTTGAAGACGAGAGACCGCTCTTTATACGTGGAGTTTTTTCGCTACGAGCAGCTGTTCGTGTACAGATACGCACAGGTGCTGAGGAGGAATTTGATTAAAGCTCAGCGGGAACTCACAGGAGAGGAGCAATCACTGGAGGAGAGAAATCAGTCGGGCGTAACACTGAATCAGCAACTCTGTCATGACAGCTCGTAGGGGAGCTTTTGCTTCGTGAAATAGTCCTACAGCAGACACTGTTGGACTGTCTGACCACTGAAATGGTGGTTGGGTTTTGTCATAGGAGCCACGTCTCAAATCACATGAGTACCTCTAATGGCTGTCGATTCGGGACTATTGACTGTCATAAAGGATTTAAGGAGCACTGTAGAAAGAGAACTGATTTAAATGGAGGCTGATCAATAAATAAATAAATAAATAAATAAATACAGTGGCGCTAAATAGGTATAAAAATACACGTCATGTTGTCACGTCAAATGTTTGCCTATTTCTCTTCAAGTGTGGCGTCTAGCCTTCCCTGGATAAATATATACTGCCTGATAATTTGTTTTCAGGAAGCTGCATCCACTCCCCCAGACGAGCCTAGTAAAGCACCATTTGAAGTCTGATTACATCGTTCTCGCTGCAGGCAGGTGTGTCGACTCAATTACGTGGGATTGGTTCCGTTTCAGAGGTGTGAAATGATTTGCTCCGTCATGAGCGATATTATGTTTGTTACTCAGACATTAAGCTGGAGTAGAGTAGAGGTGCTTGAGACGAGCGAATTGCTGCAGCAGCTCTCAGTGTTATGAGCTGTAAGTGATGAAATATGTAGCTGCATATGTATTCGATGGGGTGTGATTTAAAAAAAAAAAAAACATGCTCTAAAAATATTTTTATGAGCGCTAACAATTGTTTGACAGAATTGTAGTACGTTTCACAAAAGATTCGATATGTACGTCCAGTCCAGGGGGTTCTTATCCAACTAAATGTATTGAGTGACGATAAAACTTAACACAGATGTCAATTTAGGAACGTGAGATTTGAAAGGACTTCATAAAGAAATGATTGGATTAATCACTGACACTTGATTCAATAAACCTTTAAATTGTATATATAATTATATAGAAACTGATGATTGAAGTGATATTTCTGGCCTTCTTCAGCAGATACACATGAATGCTGGTTATTAAGCGTTCGTTAAATAATTTATTAAATGAATAATGTATTTATTTAGCACATGACACTTATTTAAGTGCACTTCCACCACTTAAAAATTGTAAAAAAAAAAGAAAGAAAAGAAAGAAAGGCTTTACACCTACACAATTATTTTAAGTGCACATCCACCCAAAGGAATGAAGTCAAATAAATCATACATTCTCTAGAATGACTTTCCTGGTTCAAGCATCATTTCTGCCCCTGTGCTCCTGCCACCATCATCCAATCAAAAGCTGGAGTGCTCCACGTATCCCTGGTTTTACCCCGAGGCACTGACACTGGGGCAGAGTTAATGGGTGTGAGGAAACCCCAGACATTGATTATTAATGAAAGCAGACTCCAGATTATCCGTGTGGATTATTTTCTTTCTAAATAATACAGTGCCTTTGTAGAACGTGTGTGTTTTTGCACACCTAGTTGATCTGATCGATCTGTATAAGCATTTTTTTGCTCTATTTTTGTCCTCTCTCTGCTAGTGATGTTCTCATTTAAAAACGCTGTTTACATACTGTACAAGCGGTACAGGAAAGAAATGACAGCTTTGCTGAAACGATCAAACTGAGACTCATTGCTAATGCTATTTCTAACAACACATACAGAATGAATTCTTTCATCTCATCTTCAGTATCCATTTTATCCTGATTGTGGTGGATCCGGAGCCTATCCCGCCATCATTGAACACGAGGCAGGACACCATGCACACACACACACACACACACACACACACATACTTTTCACATCTAGGGGCAATTTCCTTTAGCCAATCCGCCTACGTGCATGCTTTTGGACAGTGGGAGGAAAATGGAGAACCTGGAGGAAACCCACATGAACATGCAAACATGAGAGTAGTAACCATAGCTCAGGATTGAACCAGGAACCCTGGAGCTGTGTCAGGAGGAGCCGGCGCAATGACAGCATCCTTGGCAGAGATAGGAGGAAGTGGAGCAGTGATGATGTCCTCAGTAGAGTCAGGGCGAGGCAGATTGAGGCGGCGCGATGCCCTCAGTGTAGATGGGAGGTAGAGCGATGCCCTTGGCAAAGCCAACAGGCAGAATGATGCCCTCTGTGAAGCCAAAAGGTGGATTCAAGACAGCCAGGCAGGATGGCTCAGGAAACCAGCACTAGATCCTTATAACACAGAGATCACGCCATGTTAAATACATGGCCCAGATCCTCCTGATTATCTGTGCAATAGGTCCAGAGGGATCTTGGTTAGCTCGCTCTACTTGGCCTTTGGCTTGAGGGTGATACCCTGAAGTGAAACTCACCAACACTTCTAACCTTTTTCCGTAAATGAACTCCATACCTGGGATGTAAACGGAGGTACTTCATAATCAGACACAGCGTCCTTAAGGATTCCATAATAACTGTATCAAGGATGATAGTGCTGATTTGGGAAAGTGGCAGGTCAGTGAGAAAAACTATGACCAGGTGTTGCCACGGTCGTTGAGGAACCTTACCTTCTTCTGGCCGCTAGCAATCTAAATGCTAGTCCAGATTTGACTGTACTTCTAGCACCTTGAACTACCTCTTCGCCTGGGAATAATGGTCAAAAACATTCCAGGAAAGGCTAACAACATGTTCATAAGATTGTGATGTGATTTCTCCTCCGTGATTCCACGTGGCTGTAGCCCAAGTAAGTGCTTCATCAGAGAGCAGTGAGATGAGCTGCACTATGTTACTGCAATCTGAGGTACCTTCTTGAGTGGAGAAATAAAGGCAGCATTGTAGTGGAAAGCCTTGAAACCTAGCTGATATATTGATATCTCGCTAATATTGTTATTAGGGTGAACTATTAGCAGTGATGACCTTGACTATAGGTTTACGCTGAGTGTGTGGATCACTTTTGGTTACTAGCACTTGTCTTTTTCCTTCAAATATTTTGCTGTCATTGTTGAGACCTGAGATCGGATTCTGCTCCAATGGATAAATGTGTACATGAAAATTCCGCGCCTTACAGGGCAAAACACACAGGTTTGGCGTCTGAGAAAAAGACACATTTCCAGACGTATTAGCCTGGAAATGTGAGTGTATTATAAATTGCTGAAGCCTGTCGAGTAACTCCACACCACAGCAGTGTAAGTGTTACTGCGCCCGTCTATGAGTTACAGTAAGAAATGTTTTCGGTCAATGACAGCTCGGCTTCTGAAGTGTGTATGTGTGTTTTACTTGCGGTTCACGTGCCTCTGGGGAGGCAGGTGTGTTTGCTTGCTTAAACCTGGGTGAGTGTAAAAACTCTGTCTTGTAAAAACATTTCCCAAGTTTGCACTGGCTGGCAGCTTTTAATCATCAGAGGCAATCTTTCTGACACGGATCATTTACACACGTTTAACCCTTACGTTCTTTCCCGGTCAAAATAATCCGGGTTCAATTTGCATATTACTGAAGTACTGACATGGAATTGTCTGTTTTCTAGTGTTTCCACCAGATGCGACCAGTGCACACAAGCCTGCCATAAAGAGGCGTCCTGAGCATGGGCAAGCGAGCTCCATGTCCATCAGGAGTCTTTATACGGATTAGCACCGAGGTGAAGATCTAAAGAGAGACAGCTTGGGGCAATGGGACACAGTGCTGCTAAGTAGCAAAGGCTTAAATTCTTTCATTTAAGTAATGCGTAAGTAAATAGTCTGTGTTTGCGTGTGTGGAGTGAACACCTGGCAACAGGTTCAGTCATACAGTATTAGAAAAACACCGAAATGTTACACAAAAAAAAAACAACACTTTGCACACATACAGAAGGAAAAGAAAAGAAAAAAAGCGCGACGGAAGATTATCCTGTATTACAGTGAATGCTGCAGGCACACGGATCCTTCATCAGTCGGATGTTATAAAGCATCACCTGGAGATTTTTTTTTTTTTAATGAAACCTCGTCATGCGCGTGACACGACATGCAGCTGGTCATTAAAACATGTATTTACAAGTTGTTTCTTTTTGATTCGCTATAATCTTACTTAAAAGAGTTCATCATTGTTAGACAAGAGATCTTCCTAAACTATTCCTTTAGGAAAATAGTCATTATGATATAATACCGCCGGGCCTGTGTCCAAAAGGCTGAGAGCAGCACGGAGACCTGTTTTCATTCCGTCACTTGTCAAACACTGAGACGCTGATTTTCCTTCGCGCCTCATTCACAAGGCCGCCTTACAGAAATCCGGGTCTAGATCACTAACGTGGGAAGGAGAAACTCCTTAAGAACAGCAGAAAGGAACCGAGACTGATAAACAGGAAGCCCTCGATACTGGATAATGGAATTACGGTGCATGAATAGATTCAGTGTTCAGGCAAATAATATCCGCAAAAGCACCAGTGGACGCAGTAGAGCGCTATAAGGAAGGTGGACTTGATAAAAATGGCCGCCGAGTATGTACTGTAACTGCACTTGTGTTTTTGAATGGATTTAAGCTTTACTATTCGGAAATACGAGCTTTTTCACGTCTCATGTCCTTAGAAAAGATAAATACGTTATACTACTCAAATTATAAATTCTAAATACTTCATACATTTGAAATGTAAATGCATTATGAATCTAGGCTTTGTATGCCCTGGGAAATTGGGGGGTCCAAATGAATTTTATGAGTTACTGTACACTATTACACAAATGTTTAATTAATTGTTTGTTGTTGTTGTTTTGACTTTGATGAATTATCCAGGAACTCAAACACAAAGTGTATGACATTCAGCACCTTTCATATTCTGAATAAATTATGAGGAGTAAGTGGGGCACAAATGCATATTTCAGGAGACACAAATCATTCTTGTAAAGAAGAAAGAAAGAAAGAATAAAAAAGTATAATTGAAAATGGTGCTATGCAGTTCTTGCTTGCTTGGAAAGATTAGTTCAGAGATTTTTAAACAAGGCGATTTCATGCAATTTAACTGAACACAACGGTTAAAATTCACAACGTAGCTTTTTACGATTGTACAATTTTAAGCTTTCTTAAAGTTGTTAAAAAGTATTTTAATATTTTTAACATAATTTTTAAAAATTATAAATATTGTTTATTCACAGATTTGTGCACTTTTAAATTTTTCTGTTAAATTTGCTATTACTACTACTACTACTACTACTACTACTACTACTACTACTAATAATAATAATAATAATAATATCTGTATCCAATGTACATTTTCAGACTTTTTTCGAACTTAAACCCCCCTTCTCTGACTGGCTGAATTGAAATTAATTGCAACTCCAGTAGTGAAACTGGATATCGGCATTTAACACTTGATACTCTTGTATAAGAGTGTGTTTAATAAGGTTCAATAGGCTCCTCTTTTCTTTTTTTTAACGCTGCAGTCACACTCCAAGATAAAAAGCTCTAGCTGCCTGCGGGCCGTCGGTGTGTTTTGAGACTCTGACATGAGCATGAGGAAATTAATCCACTCCCCACTGGGCATCTGAGTAACTCTCAGATGTATTTGAAAGCGAGAAAAGAAAGATAGCCTATGAGTGCTTCCTTCATTTTTTTATTATCTGTCTCTCTTGCATTTCATAACTCCTTATATGACTGTAACGTCCATAAAATAGAAAATACATATAGCTTTGGGCAGCACAAGCGGTTACTGAAGATGAACGAATGAATGAATGAACATTTAGCAGTCTAGTTATATCATGTTTGAATAAGGCCACGCCGTCCTTCCTTCGTGTGACCCAAAGTACATTACTGAGTGTTTCTCAATGCAAACTCATGCTCCTGTGTTCTCGGTTCGCTCGGTTTGTTCAGTTCCAATACTTCTAATAAATTAGGGTTAAAATACCCAAAAGTGTTGTTGACCCTACCCAAATTTTGAGGATACGTTGGTTGACGACTCACAAATTAAAACAATTTCAAAACTCTGTAATTCACTAAGTTTACTGTATTTGAATGCATTGAATGTAAACCCAGTAGCACCACTGTACGTCTAATGTGATGTACTTCCTGCTTTCGAATTGTTTGCCAATAGATTCTTGCCAACGAAACATTTTTTTCATCAGTGATTTCAGGGCTTTCCCTTTTTGCCGCCTCTTCATTTTTTCATGAGAGCTGCATAGTTTCAGTAGGGGAATGTCTTGGTGCCCTAGGCAGAGAAAGCGAACCCCCCAACATCAGCGCCATCACAGTGGGGCGAATGGGTGATGAAGCCAAAGCTAACACTAAGGCTTGCCCATGGGAGCACCTCACATCTCAATCCTCAGTATAGCACCTGTTGAGAAGCCTGTTAAAGCACCTGCTGAATAGCCTATGGGTATAGGAGACTCTATTCTATGGCACGTGATTTAAGCTAGGCCTTTAGGAGCACCAGCAGCTTTAGTTAGCTGTACTCTGGAGCCAGGGTTCCAGACATTGCAGGTAATCTTAGAGTCTAAGGCAATCTATCTATGTAGAAGCTAACAATATATGCCTTCATCAGTCTGAGGTTACTAGCATTGTAATATTGCAGAGGTGTGTGAATTAGTGAAGGCAAAGTCTGATGCTGTAATATGCTCTGGCCCCACCCCAGTGCGGCTTATCCCAGTGTAGCTTACAGCAGGTTGTGGTCACTGAGCTGATGGATGTCTAGGTGGTGCTCCGAAAACAATGTGGGCATTATAGATAAATGGAGTAGTTTTGAGGGCAAGGCTGGCCTGTTAGGTGCAGGACAGTCCATTAGAATCAGGAAGGTGCTGCTCATTTTTTGTAGCATAGGCTATAGTCTCAGAACAGGCCTAGTTAATTGGTGACAATCCAGAGCCAAGGTCAGGGAGCAGACAATCAGGCTAAACTGACTATCTGCCAGCTGCCTTGAGTTGTCGCTCAGGTTCCAAAATATTGAGACTTTGTCTGTTTCCCGAGCTAAACAAAAATGTAGAAATACTTTTATGAAAAACATAAAATTAGACCATACCAGATGTGCAGCCAATACCTTCGATCTGAAGCTAGGACTGTTAAATAGATCTCAGTAGGGGTTAATCATAACATAGTAGGACCCACTCATTATGATGGGCACACTCTTGATTTAATACTGACATTTGGATTAAATCTAGAAAAGTGGCACTACCCTAGTCTGAAATGTGACTTCGTCATAATATATGCACTTCTCCATGCTACCGCATCAAGCATACAATCATGTCAGCTACTGTACTTTGCTTTATTGAAAATCTCCCAGAGTTGTCGTCTTTCATTGGATCACCGTCTGGTCCCACAGAACTCAATCAGGCAACTGAATGCTTAGAGTCAATATTCCACTACACTCTAGATAATGCAGCCCCATTTAAAAGAACAATAATTACTGAGCAAAAACTAACCCCCAGTACAATGACACACACACCTTAAAACAAGCCACAAAACAAGCCAGAATGGAAATGGCATCAAACTATTTTGGTAGTGATCCAAATTGTGTGGAAGAAGAACCTTCTTAGCTATAAAAATGCACTTAGTGCTGCATATCTCTCCACCCCAATAGAAGATAAAAAATATCCTAGACTCTTTTTTAATACAGTAGCAAAGTTAACCACCAAAGAAGCACAAAACCCAACAGTATGTAGTAGCAATAACTTTAAGATGAAAATATTAGGCAAAAAATAAAGACAATTGGATAACTAACTGTGCAAAAAAACAATATAACCACATCAGTAGAGCAATTCGAACATTTTCCCCCCATCAAACAGACCAAACTAATTTCACTATTAACTATTAACTTGTGTTCTCAATCCCTTGCTTACAAATTTCCTCAAACAGATACTACTATAAGCAAAAGTAAATGACTTACTACGGGCCTCTGATCAGGGTTGTGTCTCGTTGCTTGTGCTGCTTGACCTTAGTGCAGCTTTTGATACCATTGATCATGCTGTTCTCCTCGATAGACTAGAAACTGTAGTGGGCATTAAGGGGACGGCCCTCTCCTGGCTCAGGTCTTATTTGACGGATCGTTATCAGTTTGTAGACGTAAATGGTGACTTCTCTTCTCTTACTAAGGTAAAGTTTGGTGTCCCGCAAGGCTCTGTT
>CM074984.1:24560965-24585484 GCA_037576825.1 Pangasius krempfi | reverse complement strand
TTTCTTTCTTCTTGAGAGCAATTGTAACATGGCAAAGCAATTTCCCCCTGGGATTAATAAAGTCCTTTGAATCTTGAGTCTTGAATTGATATGAGTGTGATGGACAGGGGTCCACATACTTTTTGCCATATAGTGTAGCTATTTGAAGGGGTTAACAACTGACACCTGATTATTCACATCCAGAAATCCTGCATGTGCTACATTCACAGGAAGTATCGTTGGTGCTATTTCTGTGATCAATGTGCAAGGGAAACGCAAAGCATAGTAATGTATCGTTACATATTCTTGGTGTTTCTGTGACCATTGGCAAAAGGAGTGACCTTGGTCCCTACAAGAATTCAGTGCACATAGTCTAAAATCCACAAAAGAAGTCAAAAACCAGACAGAAGGTCGAAGGCTAATATAGAGCTCCGGAGGCAGAAATGAGAAAATGGACCTAAAGGTCATCAGATCAGATCAAACAAAAAGACCAAATGCTCTGAAAGAGCAGCCTTATAAAAACAAAATTATAATTGTACACTGATAAAAAAAAATGTGGAGCAAACTGGTTTATAAAACAAATGTCAACTTTTATACTACCAATTATCTTAAATTTATCATTAATGATTAATGACGGTATTGAACACAAAAAGTACCATTATTCCAAACAATACAATAATCACGCTCAGAAATAATAGATGCCCTTCTCTTCTGTTGTCCTCCCTTTTCTCTATTTAATGAATTTTTTTAATTAAACCTGTCAGTGAATACAGCCAAAAGACCCAGTGCAATTTCACACTCTAGTGCATATGGAGTACAGAATGAGATGCAAAAATAAAATTGGATATAACATGGTTGTATTTTCGGTTGTATTTATTTAAAAAAAAATTGCATATAGAAGATGTGCAGTCATGTCCAATCACATGCCAATTATCTCTCTATTAAAGGAAGCGTGCAGTAAATAGGTTGTGACAATCATGTACATTATGTTTCATTTTCACCAATTGTGGCTCACTGTTGGTGTTGTTAATTACGCACCAACTGTAACTAATGTGTTCACTCGTGCAGTTTTCAACACAACAGTTAGCGTCTCTGTCTCTAATGGAGAAAATTAGGCATAAAATGGGTTTTATTGACACACCAGAAACCAGCTGTGTTTGGTGTGTTATCTCACCATGACAGAACCGGAGCCAGAAAAGTGGGACATTTAGAGAATAACACTGAGGCTGTCAGTCTAAGTACTGAAGTGTGAGAGACATGACTTAGAGCCAAGAATGGAATTTTACTTTGTCTCCGTGTTTTACTTAGACTGGCGTTTGAGTTGAAGAAATAGACATACATATTATTACGAGTGTACCAAGAATGCAATCCCGCCATATAAAATAGATTCCTGTGATTACTGTATGTACAGTTACATAATACCAGTTTGCCTCCCATAAGAACATACAGTACGTGACACATGTAGTGTAAGAATATACTACATTGCAAGACTAAAAGACCTTTTAAATAAACAAAAATCATCTAAGTACATCAGTTGTGAAAGTTGTGTAGAAACAGACCAAAGCTAGAAAACCTAGAATCCATTTTCCAGTAAAGTTTGTAAAGACTTTGTTGAAATAACTTTGTTCAAATCTCTGCAATGCCACAGCCGTCCATGGCCAGGAATCCAAGAGAGCATAATTAGATCTCTGTGTAGGAAGGATGGTATTACTCTCTCTCCTGTCAATCTAGCCAATCGAGAGAGTCTGTATATGGTATAAGATGGACCAGTCCCAAGTCGAGCCAGTGACTTTGTAGCCTCAACTCTGAAATGTTAAAAAATTGAAACAGGTTTCACTCATTTCTATAGGCGGTTGCTCCAAAGCTGCTCCACTTGTGGCTCTTTTAAATGGTAAACCTAAAAGTCTCAAATGGAAATGAAGCTGCTTCTGAGACTTTTCTAACCCTCAAAGATCTGTTCTTCCATCCTGACCTCTCACTGTCATTTGTAGTAGAGGTAGACACCACGGAGAACAGCATTGGGAATGGTTTAACATCACGATACTCCTCTTAATCCTGTACCCATGAACCTTTTTTATTGTAGGAAGCGTTACCCAGCCAAAGGAAATGATCTCCCAATATTTATCTACCAATCTGTTCTTAATTGAAGGCATATCTGCTGATGCTTCTCCAAAAAAATTACCCACAGCCATGGAAACTGCAGAAAACGGGTCTTTAGATATTACGGTAGCCGTGACTCTGACAGATGGGTCCAATTCACGTCAATTTCACGTCACATGTCCAGAAAGAGTTCTTCCAGCAGCTGAATATTAATGTTAGTCCTTCCTCAGGTTATCATCCCCAAAGAAATGAACAAGTGGAGCATTTACATATGAAATAGGGAGATTTCAGATTTATTGCTACAGGGTAATCTGACAGGAACATGCTACCCAAGAATACTGTTTCAAGGGAAAACACAGATTTCTGAAACTATTTGTTTGATGTGTATGTTTTAGCTGGTGAGTCAGCACCAAATAAAATGCGTTGGGAGGGTTGGAGGTTGGGTGGGTGGAGCGTTAGGGTTGCCATTTGTAATAGAATATCTGCGCGTGAATCATCAAAGTAAAATTGTATTGAGAAATTAGCTTTTTTTTAATTGACTACCAGTACAGTAGGGGTATAACGCAATGCCGTTATCTGTATCTGGTTGTGTTTTGTGCTACAAATGTTCATATCTGTATCTAGATTCGGATTCGAAACAGAAGTGGGCATGACCTAAACCATATATAGTTAAAAAAAAAGAAAAAAACCTTCAAAAAAACTCCATGTCCACCAGTCCTAATCAACTGTGATGTGATAACCCCAGTCGATGGGGAGGGGAATCAGGGCAAAGGAGGCAGAGAATGGGGACATTCCTCTTCAGCAGTCCTAAGCGCACCCACACACACAAAATAAAACAAACCTAAACAACATCAATCGCAGCTTCCTGCTGCTCGGCTTAATTTCAGCTCAGTCGGGTCAGGCCAGGTAAGGTCAGCTCCGTCTTTCTCTGGTGTCTGGCCGCCTACTGAGGAGGAACTAAAGCTCACACATGAATGGGCTGCTGTAAATCACAGCCAGGCGTTGACAAACACTGGATACCTACTTGTTCTCCGCTACTTTCACAGCTGGTGCTTGACCGCATCCTCACTGCCGCACATGATTATAAGGACTATGGCAGACTCCGAACTGGCAGGTGCATTAACTTGCAGGAATACCAAAGCCCATTTTCCTGCAGTCCTGCAAGCAGTTGTCTGGCTGCTAATGTTACACGATCAACTATAGTTAAGATGCCTGTGACGTCGTGCTAGCCTATATACTTCAAGGATAACAATGCAGATATGAAAATGGCAATAAAAGATTGGTTTGGTGGTTGGGGTAGTGAAGCAACATTGCCCACCCATGTCACCAGCCCTGGTTAGATCTTTTCTTGATTCTGTTCTTTTCATGTTTGACATGATTCATCTGAGTGAGGAAACACTTCACAAAAGCAATCAGTGTCTTTGTGGCTCGCTTTTTTCCGCAGTAAATCTGCACAAGGCAGGAACCTCAACGAGACGTCGTGGGATCATTAGGCGTGGTAAGCGCAAATACTGCATGTACTGTATACACGCACAAAAGCTGAGGCCCCTTGTGAAGATGCCAATGGTAGGACTGAAAAGGGAAAATCTTTTTGATTGCATGGTAGCATATTGACACAGCTGCAAAACTCCACCCTCAAAAGCGGAGTACGTGTGTGTGTGTGTGTGTGTGTGTGTGTTTGTGTGTGTGTGTGTGTGTGTGTGCTACACATCAATCATCTGTAAGAGCTTAAAAGCAGTGCAGTGCCACTTACACTGTAACGGCCGTTTCATTTGGCCCAGAGGAAAAAAAAAATCTGTATTTACACACACCGCAATATATGTGCGTCTTTGTGAGAATTCCATTCAGTGGAAAAATGCATGCAATTTTGGAGTGCGTATGTGTGTGTGTGTGTGTGTGTGTGTGTGTGCGCGCTAAGGGAAAGTGGCTCTCTATTTATGTAGCTCTTAAGCTTTAGATGAGTTGCTTTGTGTTTCTGATGAAAAAAAAAAAAACGGTATAGTACAGCAGAAAATTCCCCATAATTGGCTTCTGTTAGTGCCGAGGCTTGTCATTTTGACTTTCTATAAACGCAGCAATTCAGTGCTCGTTTAAAAGGCTGGTGAAGTAACACCCAGGCAGGAGAAAAGAAGAAGAACCACATCAATCAGAGATGACAACACACCCCACGCACGTATTGATCTTTGAATCAATGATGGCTGAATATGAAGGGTGGACTCTTCTCTGCAAGACCATGACCTCTATCTCTCTTCTTTCTTTCTGCTCTGAAGGTCCTTTGTTGCCAAAGCAACCCCCCCCCCCCCCCCCAAAAAAAAGGTTGAACCTCTGTATGAGTCCTGATAAGCCATAATGATGTTCCTGCAAAAACAATATTCAAAATGCAATAACAGCACCACAAAATTTATGATGCTGAAATATAATCTTGTTATACAGTATGTAACATACATCAGCACAATAATACAGTCATAGCATAATGTTACAATACGCAGTATATGGTGATCCCAATGTACAGCAATAGCGTGCTGTTACTGTAGTATTGGTATGAAATGGGTAATGGGACAGAAGAGCGCTAAGCTGCTAAACACTACAGGTGGATCAGACGGCTGCCTAAAAGCGATTTAAATCCATTCACTCATCAGAGATCCGGCTTGTCCCTTCTTGCGCGGTAATTGAGTTAGAAAAATCAATAGTGTCGATAACAAAGTGATTTCAGATGTACGATGAGCCCACTTTAACTATCAGAGTATCTGTCTCCCTCCTCCACCCATTCAATATTTCAATTCGGTTAAATGTCAAAAAAGAAAGGGATCTCTGTATGTAGCCAACCTTTATTCCCTTGCTGCCTGCCTATGCAGATAATTAGCCAAAGCCAAAAATGAACCAGAAAGAGCTAAAGACACACTCTGGTCATGTTAATATCACCCTAAAACTTTGTTGCTGTGTCGTTTCGTTGTGTCATTTATTTTTATTTTTTTTCTTCAGTCCATAGACCTCCACTGCTGGTCCATCCTGGAAAAAATAACAGGCCTTTAACCAAGAGAAACAGCAGTCAGTATTAAAAAAACATTGTTCTTTCAGGCTCAATTCATAACCTCGGTCCACTTCTATTCCCGAATGAGTCGAGCATCCAAACGTAATTTAAGGCCTCGCTGCTTTCTGAAACACAGGCCTAGCCAGATGAATCATTCTTGGATGGAGTTGTGTCGTTGAGGGCACGTGTTGGTCGGCAGGACTAGAATAGTTCCATCGAGCGCACTGGAGCCAAATCTGCCACCGTCTCTCATTATGTAACCATTTTAAAGTTACTACAGCACCACTTAATATTTGTAAAATAACTTAATTACTTAATATGCAACTAATTGAGACATGAGAAAGCGCATAAATTACATTTACCCTGACAAAATGTACACACACAGAGAGAGAGAGAGAGAGAGAGAGAGAGAGAGAATCCAACACCTGGCATCTTTGAACTTCACAATATGAAAAGAAACTGACGAAAGAAAGGTATCAGATCCTCAGCGAGTCACCTGAGCTTTACCTTCAGGCTCAGAGGACAAAAATGGAAGAATTTTTCACCTTGCGCCTTGGTACAGGGTGGAGACCGGCAGATCACACGCTGTCACGTACAGGACAGTACACAGAGTACCTGAGGAGCTGAGTTAGGAACAGTTTGAAGGAACAGTTTGGCCGGAAAAAATGTTCTTTTACCTCAAACGTGGCTGAATAGCCAGGAGGTTTGGTTCAGAAGTGTGCTTCACTGGAGTTAGAGCTCCAGAGTCAATGGAAACTACGTTTAAAATCAGGATTATGCTTTAGGAGTGATTTGAATTAGAGTTTTTGAACTTTTTAAGCTCATGCAATGTCTTATAAATAAGTGTCAAGAGTCAGAAGCAACTGCTGCTGATGACGTGTTACGGACGCCTTAAATACATTCATCCGAATGCGGATGAAAAGTACGCGGATATTCGCTGAGTGTAATCACCTGACACGACTGTCGACTGTGCGACTCTACAGCCTGAGCTAAAAATAAATCAGACCCTGCCTCTACTTCATAGCATTCTGTCTATTTTTACTTACAACCGTGTATAGTGCTATTGTTCTCTATGATGTGGATGCTATGAATTGACTCTTTATATGTTTTTTTTTTATTTAAACTAGCTTGCCCTGCATAGGTCTGCTCAAAGACGAAAGAAGAAAAGCGTGCTATCGTTGCCTGTGCGATGCAGTGGAACTGCTCTGACCTTCTGTGTGGAACAACAGACAGATTTTGCGCTTGGTCGCCGCAGCCTGCTCGAAATAGCATGAGCGATGAAGCTTTCAGAGGCCACGGTGGTTTGAAATGTTCAAAACGGCCCACATTCCGATGCGAAAAATGTCGCTTCACCACAACAACAAATTAGCAGTCGAAAGGTTGGTGGGTTTTGAAACCGTACCGCAGTGTTTCTGACTGCTGGGAAAAACGTCCCAGTGCTTGATCAAAGATCTGAGAAGATCCAGGTGCCAGATAGGTGCCAAATTAAAGGAAAAAAGCGAACGTGCCCTTCTTGCAGTCTTCTCAGTGAAGTTTGTCCCGCTTAAGGCAGAGATGAAGATAAATAGTGGCTGGTTAATTAAAAACTCTGTTCTATATTAAAGTCTAATATGTTCATTATTTGTGATAGACGTATTTTTGTATTTACGCGCCTGTTTCCTGTTCTAAATCCGTATCTCGCCGGAGAGCTCTCAATTGCCAGCTGTATCCTGTTCTCATTTCTATTTAAATCCTGAAGGAGATTAAAGAGACCCACACACTAATTTGGTTGTTGATGTGGATCTTCCAAGGCTAAGATAAAGACAAAGACCAAGATAAAGACTTAAACAGCTATTTAATAGGAACTTTTAATGGGCGCTCTCTTTACTCTGTAGGTGGCATTATTTCCTCTGATCACTGAAAAGATTAATAGCAGCTCAGGGCAAAGGCCTTAATGACCAAATAAACTTGTATTTCTTTTCTTAGGTGCATCTTATCTAGTGAATCCAAGCCATATGAACACATTTACAGGGGCTGCGTTCCTTGATATTACCCCTTGGTTGGTGTGAGTAAAACAAGTTACCCAGAAGACACTGCACTCTGACGCCATTAACGTTTCAAACCAGTGGTTTTACAAACAGGCAGATACGACTGTACAGAGTGAGAATGAAATTACATATATAGACCACCATTTTTCCATTTCTGCCCTTCCTGAGCTTCATGTGATTCCAAGTCGTGATGGAGAGACAGAAATTAAACAGAGAGGAGGCTCCTCTTCCATTTCTCTCCTTCGAGTCACGCAGCTCTCCCATGCACGCAGTAACGTACTTCAGACAACGTTCATAAATCATCTGAGCTAATAGAAATGATCGTTATAAATGAACTTAAATCTTCTAAAACTGATCTTTAAATCTAGACTATGTTCCTAGTTCAAATGAACCGCTATCTCCTTGGAATCTTTAAAATGTAATACAAAGCAGTAGATTTTCTGTTCCTGATTACACTCAAAACTGCTTCATTCTGTCACGCCTGCATATGTGTGTGTGTGTGTGTGTGTGTGTGTGTGTGTGTGTGTGTGTGTGTGTGTGGAGAGCTCACAGTCATCTGATTGTTCCATAAATAACCCGGGACGCTCAGTGTTACTTTGTCACTGTGTCTGTGACGACGCCAAGCTTTTGTTATCTGCCTCTTTTGCGCCGTGTTCTGAACACTGCCTGCTTAGCGCTGACTGATTCAGTCTGATTCTTTACTAAAGGATGCGTCAGAAAGTTTTTTTTTTTTTTTTATTAGAGCCACCAGTCCCTTTGAAGCTTTTAATTCATTTCATTCAAAAGCTCCGAGAGTTCTTTAAAATTGATTTTCTTATAAATACGACGATCGTTAAAAACGGAAATGTTTTAAGAGCGGCCTGTCCGAAGCACTGAAAACAAAAAAACAAACAAAAAAAAGCAAGATGCAGTAAAGCACAGACAATGCATCATAAAACATTACTCAGGTAAGGGGCATAAAATCATAAAATCATAAAATCATATACCACAGAACAAATATGTTATTGAAAAAAAATCCCCGAAAGCAATAAAGTGAAACAAAGGACACAGGAGCAGGCGCTGATCTGTGCCAGCGTATACTACATTACTGTGTTTAAATTGCACAGGTAAATCTTTTAGATGTGTAATATTTCTAAGTTTAATTGCTGGTACGTTTAGCTCAGATAACAAATGCGTGATGGCCCAGAGCCAGGTTTCCACTTTCATCTGGCCCACACACACACACACACACACACACACACACACACACACACCCGGGCAGCGACGGCGATGAACTCATCCCAATCTGGCTGCCAGAGCCAAGGCAAAACTCGGCCTTGATGAGACTGTGATCTCAATCAGGAGATCTAGCAGAACTTGCAGTCAGGAGAAAGCGTACCATGCAGTGAGAAGCTGTAATGTGGATGTATAAGTCGGGCCACTTTGGCTTGCTGTTGACCTCGACTTGTAAGACAGCACCTCTAGGACCAACATCAAAACACCAATAGACCATCCACCATCCATTTGTCCAGTGCAGATCCAGAGAGTCTGTCACAAGGTGTGTCCCAAGGTTCAGCCTTCATTATATCTACTAGACTTCATAATGCTCCTCAGATGAGTGTCGTCTGTGCTTCTGTGCTTCTGCACCACTTATCCTACAGGGTCACACGGAGTCTGAAGCCTATCCCAAGGGACTCGGGGCAGAAGATGAGGGACACCCTGGATGGAGTACCATCCAACCTTTGGACTGGCGGAGGAAACCAGAGTACCCAGAGGAAGCCCCCGAGGCACAGGGGGAACAAGGAGGGATGGAGGTAGGACTCGGACCCCCAGCCACTGAGGTGCGAGGCAACCGTGCTCGCCACTAAGCCACCGTACCCGCTCAGGAACAATTTCTTGAAACCTTTGAAGCTTGAACCATAGTGTTATTCGCAGACAGTGACACTGAACCAGCTCACAGTGTTAGCATTCAGGAAAAGTGTTGAGTACATTTTAGCTTTCACTTTTCTGTAACAATTTTGACTAAAACAACTACTAAAGAGTTACCCTAAACTATATTCTGGCACATCTTTGACATTCTGCTCACTGCTGAAGTAAATTTTAGTTATTAATAATAATGTGCATTTCAGTTTTCTACGCCATGGACGCTACCATAGTTCCTATAGGGGCGTGGTGTATTATTTGATTATGCGTTTAACATTGAATTACTTCCTAGTACACACTCAGTTATAACTGCGTTTGTTTTTAGGTTTATTTAATCTAAGTGGCTTAGGTTATGTAACCCAGTGCTTAGTAAACACGACGGATATTTCAGTCTTTGGGAAGAAGAACCCCCCCCGCCGTGTTAGAGGAAGTTGGTACGGTCCGGCGCTCGCGCTGCAGCTGCTGCACTTTCCCCCTCTCTCGGCTGCTGGTTCAGTTCAGAGCTCACCTCCACAGCAGAGTCCATTACTCCCTCTCTCACACACACACACACACACACACTCTCTCACACACTCTCACACCGAACTCCGCCGCGGGACGTGCACGCCGAACCCCGCGCCTCGGAATGAGCTGGGCGCCTGCTGCAGCTCCCGTGTAGAGGATTTACGCCTTTCTGCGCCGCGCGTGTGTGTAGCATAACTTTATAGGGCTGAACTCGCGGGGAAAACAGACAGAGAGAGAGAGAGAGGGAGAGAGAGAGAGAGAGGGAGAGGAGCGCGGCTCCACCATGAAGCTTACACTGCTGCTGCCTGGGCTTCTCCCAACTTTGTGGCTCTGCGCGCACTGTAAGTCTCCTTCTTCTACAGCTTCTTCTTCTTCTTCTACAGCTTCTTCCGCTTCTTCTTCTACAGCTTCTTCTCCTTCTGCTTCTTCTTCTTCTTCTTCTTCTACAGCTTCTTCTCCTTCTTCTTCTGATGCTTCTTCTTCTACAGCTTCTTCTGCTTCTTCTTCTCCTTCTGCCTCTGCTTCTTCTTCTCCTTCTGCCTCTTCTTCTTCTTCTTCTACAGCTGCTTCTCCTTCTGCTTCTGCAGCTTCTTCTGCTTCTTCTTCTACAGCTTCTTCTCCTTGTCTTTCTTCTTCTTCTCCTCCTTCTTCTTAATGTTTATTATTGTTGTTGTTGTTGTTGTTGTTGTTGTTGTTATTAGAACCACTCTTGGTAAACTCTTGGTAAACACGTCCATGATGCAGTTTGTGCACAAATACAGCCGCACTTCTCAAACCACACTTTCACCTTCTCCATCTCCACCCATCCTCCCTCCACTCCTGAGTCATTTCATCTTCTCCATCAGTCCATCCAGTTTCATCCTCCAGTTTTGATTCATTTCAGCTTCTCCATCCATCCTCCCTCCACTCCTGATTCATCTAATCTTCTCCATCCTCCCTCCACTCCTGATTCATCTAATCTTCTCCATCCATCCTCCTTCCACTCCTGATTCATCTAATCTTCTCCACTCCTGATTTATTTAATATAAACCTCTGATGCACTGTCACTCTGGGACCACTGCATGCTGGGCTTTCCCTCCGACTCTCTCCCTCTGACTCTCTCCCTCTGACTCTCTCCCTCCGACTCTCTGACTCTCTCCCTCCGACTCTCTGACTCTCTCCCTCTGACTCTCTCCCTCCGACTCTCTGACTCTCTCCCTCCGACTCTCTGACTCTCTCCCTCCGACTCTCTCCCTCTGACTGTCTCCCTCTGACTCTCTCCCTCTGACTCTCTCCCTCTGACTCTCCGACTCTCTCCCTCCGACTCTCTCCCTCCGACTCTCTGACTCTCTCCCTCTGACTCTCTCCCTCTGACTCTCTCCCTCTGACTCTCTGACTCTCTCCCTCTGACTCTCTCCCTCTGACTCTCTCCCTCCGACTCTCTCCCTCTGACTCTCTCCCTCTGACTCTCTCCCTCTGACTCTCTCCCTCTGACTCTCTCCCTCTGACTCGTTACGTCAGACTCTTTACCTCCGACTCTCTCCCTCTGACTTTCTCCCTCTGACTCTCTCCCTCTGACTCGTTACCTCTGACTCTCTCGCTCTGACTCTTGCTTTATGTGAAGCCAT
Organism: Pangasius krempfi; assembly: GCA_037576825.1. Taxonomy (NCBI): domain Eukaryota; kingdom Metazoa; phylum Chordata; class Actinopteri; order Siluriformes; family Pangasiidae; genus Pangasius; species Pangasius krempfi. Next base: position 24,574,334 of record CM074984.1, on the reverse strand, counting down.
GTGAAGGTTTTTCTCAGTAAATGTAATGTGTGCTGTAACGTGATGTGTCCTCGCATGACTCGACAAGTTACAACTGTAACAGAACGCAGCTTTCTGAGGTCTAAAGTCCGAGTTACTGACTGGGAAAAAATATTATAAATTAAAACAGCGGACGTTTCTGGCTTTGTTTAGACAGTGACACATTTCATATGCAGATCGCGTTTCCAAAAGTCTGAACTCCTACTGAAAATCTGGCATTTATTTATTTATTTTTCTCGTTTTTCATTTAAAATTGGAAATAAACAGATTCTTTTTTAGAATATATATCTATATAATGTATATATACTGGAGCCCCTGTTGACTCATTACATCAATGCACATCACTTTTTCTTGTCCTTATATGTCAGATGTTTTTATTGATGCATTTGTTACACGTGAAAAGTGCAGCCGGCGTTCGGGCTGATGGTTTAGAAACAGAGACTGATCCCCTCACGTGACTGGGAGGGAGACGCTATGCCTCAGCCACAGGCTATGCATTAAATCTGCTTTACGAACCTTTTTTTTTCTTTTTTCTGCAGAATATAGTGTTAAGTCGAACAGTTTCTGCACATTACACAGTTTTAATTCGCAGCCGCGAACGTTTATTGTATTAATATTCATTAGTTCCAGGATTAATAATAATAATAATAATAATAATAATAAAAGTCTGGTTTCTGATTGGCCTCGTTTCAGACGTCTACATTTAAGAGAAAATAAAGAAAGGCAGCCTGATTATCCGCACTTTGAAATGATCACACTTTGTGATCATTGCCCATTTCTCCTTCACGGCGATGGAGGAAACGTGAGCGTGTGCGAAAACTAGCCAGAACCCTGTAACCAGAGCCTGCAAATTATTATTCCTTTCCAGATGAATCACTAAAATGGTGATGAATCACTGAAAAAGGGCAATGAACCACCTGTCTAATACGCATCAGCGCGATGTTGTACTTTTTTTTCGCGGAGGCTTTCATTTGAAACGTGAATGTAATTTTGTTCGACCTTTCCTGCTTCTGCAACATCTTCAGGATCTACCACAAAAAAACGTGCTCACCTTACTGAGGAATTAGAAATAGACTGCGCAGGCCCGGCACATGCCAAGCTTCGGCTTGGGAGACGTGGAAGCGCGGCCTTAAAGGAGTGTGCGATTACATTTGGCCCCTGTGTTTGTGGCGTACCGTCGTCTTCTTCAGCACAAAATGGATGGTTTCCTTCACATGGCAAAGAAAATCAGTTCTTACTGTGATAATAATTAGCTTTTTTTTGTGGATATATTAGAGCACTTCATTAGCTGTTTGGATGCTTTTGAACAGCTTGTGTGTGTTTGTGTGTGTGGGAGTGTGTGAGATTGTTCGTGACAGCTGTTTTCAAGTGAGCTTACCATGACAAAAGCGACTTTGGCTCGTCTTGCAGCAGCGTGATGCGTTCGCAGGACGATGACCAGAATACCCAAGGCCCAGTCTCTCAGGGGGTGTGAGGGAGAGACGGTGAACGGAGACGACGTTATAAAAACAAGTCATTTAGCATTTAACCCTAACCCTAACCCTAACCCTAGGGTTAACTATAGGACACGTTAGTTGCATCGGGTTTGTGGAGCATGTTCTCATTTCAGTTAAAGGGTTTCGGACATCCATAGACAAGGTGTGCGATACTACCGCGACTGCTACTGCTAATATCTGGGAATTAGCAATGGCTGTGATCATGAGCTGGTCTTGTTAATTACCGTTTACTAATGATTTTTTTTCTTTTTTTGGTAATTAGTGTGATTTATGCGCTTACATGCTGAACAGACGTTCATTAAAAAAAGAAAAAAGCAGGTGTTTGTGTGTATCCGTGTGTGTGTGTGAGGGTTTATCTGTGTGTGTGTGTGTGTGTGTGTGTGTGTGTTCTTGTAAAGCTGGTTTGGCGGCTAATCATTACCGAATGACTCGGTGAAAAAGCGCCGACTCCCTTATGATCTGTTAATCCGAAATGGCTGAATGTTAAGATCTACAAGATCTTCAGGAAGTTTTCAATTGTATACCCTGGAGCTGCAGGATGTCTCAGATAGCTCAGATTTGTAAATTATTGTCATGGGGGGGAAAAAAACCCCCAAAAAACCCTCAATAACAGTTATCCAATATGTTACTGATGATCCCATTAAACATTAAACAGCGTAATAAAGCACAGGGGAACAAATGAACCAGAGCATGTCAACAGGGGTACAAACTTTTGAGTGATGCAAACATGGCACTCGACTACAAATTAGTGGATTTCTTTTTTTTTTTTAAAGTGTGTGTGTGTGTGTGTGTGAGAGAGAGAGATGTCATTTCTCGCACTTTCCTCGAACAGGTGCCATCATCAGTCTGTGGCGCTTATTGCAGTGAGCCGTGTGTGTGTGTGTGTGTGTGTGTGTGTGTGTGTGTGTGTCAGGTGATACCAATAAACATGTCTATAGCGTCCACAGTAAAAGCCCAAGAGCTACTGAATGGTCTGGTTTGAGTACAACGCATCTGGATTTTCTAGATCAGGAAATTCTTTTAATTGGAAGGTCCGAATTTTTGATTTGATTTTAAAAAAAATTCAGTAGGCATACAGCGTATTGTCAAATCTAACGCATTCCAAATAATGTAAACAGTGGCACATTCAAACAGTTTGAGCAGCAGCACAACACTAAAAAACGTCGGCCATGAGGACATTAGCCAAATGATTTGCGCAAATGTACTGTTATGTTTTTGCACTCTTTAGATGCCACATTCATGCAGTATTTATTGGTCAGAATCAACAAAAAATCCACCATCAAGCTGAGTTTTCTCGATTGCCACTGCCAACAAGCAGTTCCTGACTGCACAACTAGAATATTGCACCCTCATACGCTGTCCTTGAACCTGAAATGGTGGAAATGCTCCTTTTCTTCATCTTTTTTTAAGGTCGTGGATGATTATATTTTTATTGGAGCGTGTACGTCTTACCCACGATGCTCAGAGGCGTATAGAGTAATTGCCCTTTTACTCTCATGGCAGAAAGCAAAAACTGTGCATCTGTTTAAACAAACAGTATTGTGGAAATGCTGCGATTAAAAAACTGATTTCTCACCAATTTCTCAGTGCGCTTAGGCGTTTCAGAGCTAGCATTAGCATTCATTAGCAAACGAATCCTGTTGCTTGGATGCTCTGTAAGGAGTGTAAGGCATTTATATTTACTGCTCTCATTGTTTTCAATTGACTTTCAAGTCCCTCTTGCTCTGTCAAAGGCTAGCTTTGGCCTTGGCCTGGAAATCCGTCTCTCACTCATCCACGTCACGTTCCTCATTCCACCTCTCCCACCACCTACACACACACACACACACACACACACACACACACACACACACACACACATTCATACACTAAACCAACCATGGGGCCCCAGCAACAAGCTCCATTAAGAAAACAATACAAGGGTCCAATAGGCCCTTCAAATCCCGGGCTTGTTTTTTTAAAAAGGCTCCAGTCTCTAATGAAGTTGGAAAACTCAAGTACCCTATTTGCGCTGCCTCCTTTGAAGGGTGCCAGTAGGTACAAAGTGTCAAAACAAGTCCAGCCTTTTGGTCTGGCTGTACCATATGTGCGCCAATAATGCCTTTTGACCTTTCTCGCTTTTTCTTTGTCTTGTCCATTCGATTAAAAAAACAAAAAAACAAAAAAACCAACATACCTGCAAAAAGTTTGGATGAAATGGTGCTAATTAGTCCCATTTTCTCACAAAGCAGTTTTTAGGTACTTGGTTCAAAGTGGCAAGAAAACGTTGGTGTTTGTCCTGGATTGCAGTGGAAACAGTGCAAGTAGAGTCCCGTCTACTGTGTGTCCCATTTATTTTTATTTGGACATTATTTACACTTTAAGTGCTGTTATTTTAAGGGTGTAGTCTTGCCTTGCACCACTTAATGTGTTTACGTGCAGGCTAATAATATGTCCGTTATCTAATTTGGGTAGTGGTCATCCAAAAAAAAGCCGGTATCTGTAATTTCATACTCACATAACATGATGGGGAAGGGAAAAAAAATCCAGTCTGTTATCTTTTAGATCAAAATACAGACAGCTCAAGACAGGACAGCATTGAGTGAACTTGTCACGCATTTAAAAACGTCTAAACCAGTGAACCAGTTGGCTGCGTAATTTTCAGCTGTACTTCCATCTCGCTACTGGGTTGATTGCGTGATTAAACTAATAGCTACCTCTGCCCAAAGTGTCTGCTGTAGAGCCAGCAAAGTGGAGGCTGTGTAAACAGGTTTGTAAAATCGAAACACGCGTAAACACAGGGGCGTAACAATGAGCGTGGTTATACAAGTTATTTCCAAAGATAATGCGAAAAATTCGATTTTAAACCAAACTCTAATGCTACGTTTGACTCGCGTCGTAAGCGGTAAATTCGCAGGACGGAATGATGTCATTTTCATACAAAGTAAAAAACAAACAAACAAAAAAACATCGTAGTTAAGAAGACTATCCCAAGCTGACAGCTGGGAATTTCAAGGCTTTTCCCGGTTGGAAGTTGGGAATGCAACCATGGCGCATTAAGAAAAGAAAACACATCCCCTCCCCCACCCAAAACTATTTAAAATCACGAAACAAATAGCGATTGTTTTGGCTTGACTGTTTGATTAGCTGATTAGCCCAGCTCTCTGAAGTGGTGACGGAGAACATACTCCTGAGCGGGAACACCCGAACGATCCCATCTCCTACTTGGGAAACACTGCCGCTTTCCCAGGAATACACCAGTGAAGTGAATGTTTACACTGTGATGACCTCACACAGTATGAGCATCGCATGCCCTTGACCTATATCTAAAACATTCGCTCCTCGCACACAGTGTTCCTCGGGACAGACTCCGGATCCGCCGTCATCCTGACCAGGATGAAGTGGAGAGTTTTGCATAATTTGTCCGAAAAACGTCGCACTTTAACTAACAAATAACTCACATTATTATAGGATATTTATAGCTTCCGAACCCTTTATTTGGGAATACGACCCCCAAAAAAATTGCGAAATGCATTTCTTTGCTCTTTTTTTTTTAAATTTTTTATTTTTTTAATAATTTCCCTATCAGCTGAAATTTGTTCATCACTCCATCTCTAGTAAACACACTTCGTTATATGCCCGCGGTATTGTTCAGTCCTGCTGTTCCCGGGTTCCGTTAATGACTCTCCAAGCTCTTGGAAAGCTCCTTGACTCCTTGCTTTTGTTTCGGACGGAGTGTGTCTAGCCCGAAAGCCCTAAGGGACGCTAGATCACTTGACTTGTCCACGATCAATCTGGCGACACAAGGAGGACGCCGTAAATCTCGCTGACGTCCTCCTCCTCTGCTTTCCGAACACAAACACACCGAAAAGGCGTGCATATCCTCTGTTGGTGCAGGGGCGAGTGTGTGTGTGTGTGTGTGTGTGTGTGTGTGTGTGGATAATGGCCTGTTTGAAAGGAGGACGCTTTTGTAGGCATTTGGAGAACTGAGGCAGCCTTCACCCCGTTCATTAGAGAGTGCTCGCATGCTTGGGCATGCCCTCGCTCTGAATTCCCTTCCAAAATAACAATAAAAATGGATTAGCACGTCTTACTTGTGGTGAGATTGTGAGCTAATGCGGTGTTTGTGCTTAGCGCATTAAACGTGCTGTGAAAAAGTATTTGCTCCCCTTCCAGACGTTTTCAGGTTTTTGCATAGTCGTCGCATATAATTTTTAGATCTTCAGACAAAATTGAATTCAAGACCACAGTTCTTAAACGATCGTTTCATTTACTGAAGGAAAGAAGCTCTCCAACACCAGCTGGCCCTGTGTGGAAAAGTAACCCCTTAGTTACGCAATCAGAGTTAACGGAATTGAACTGATAATTGGATAACCCAGTTAGACTAGACACACTCAGCCGTGTTGAATCTAAATATCATTTAATTAGACCTTTTCTAGTGATGTGAAGTAAATCAAGAAGCAGGTCACTATGCCACGATCGAAAGAAATTCCAGAGGAGATGAGGAAAAAAGCCACTTCTAAGGCTCCGAGACTCCAGGAAAAAACACAGTGAGAGCCATTATCTCCAAATTGAGAAAACTTGGAATCTTCCCAAAAGTGGCTGGTTTACCAACATTCCTCCAAACAGCGAATCAACGACTCATCCAGGAAGTCACAACAAAACCCAGACGAACATCTAAGGAACTGCAGACCTCGCTCAGCTTAGATAAGGTCAGCGTTCATGATTCCACCGTTAGAAAGAGACTGGGCAAAAATGTTATGCGTGGGAGAGTTGGAACGCGAAAGAGGAACACAGAGGCTCGTCTCACATTTGCCAAAATACACCCTGATGACCCCCCAAGTATTTTGGGATGATGTTTTGTAGAGTCTAAAGGGGAACTTTTCGCAAGACGTGGGTCCTGTTACATCTGGCGTAAAGCTAACGCAGCATTCCGCAATACGGACGACAGTGAAACATGGTGGTGGTAGTGTAGTGGTGTGGTGACGCTTTGCTTCTTCAGGGCCTGGGCGACTTGCCATAGTCGTGGAACCATGAACAAAGTCAAAGTCCTGCCTTGAACCCCATTGAGATGCTGCGAAGAAAAGTGGACCAGAATTCCTCCACAGCGATATGAAAGACTGATCTCCAGTCATCTACAGCGCTTGGTCGCTGTTGTTGTTGCTAAAGTTTTTTTTTTATATCCCTTTTCTAATGTGGGCTATTTTAACGTTTATAGAATCAGAGTTTAGAGCTTTCTTGTGGTATCTAACAGCGCTTCTACCCCCAGACAGAGCAGCACGTCTCAGCTCGGCAGATTACCCATAATCCCCCCATGTTGTCACTATTTCCACCAACAATTCTAAACAGGAATTAAGCGATTATGATTCAGTTCTTATTTATTTACCACCTTCTGCAATCTTATTCTTCTTCTGTAATAACAGGAATTCACACTGGTCTACTAAAGACCACTAGTGATAGCCATTGATTATAATCAGTAATCACAATATTATTACCTTTGTTCCATTTGGGAGGCGTCTGTTTTCGTACGTGCGTAGTGACCATGCTTTAAGCATGCTCGATGTCTTGTTAAATGTCATGGTATATTGTATAACTGATTACCAGAATAAGCTTGGCGGGTATGAGAGGTTGATCGATAGTGGGTGTTTTGAGATTTGGTGTGTGTGTGTGTGTGTGTGTGTGTGTGTGTGTGTGTTTGTGTGTGGGAGGGAAGGAGGCAGTAAGCCTGGCTTTTGTGTGTTTTATCACTTCCTCCCTCGCTCTCTCACACCTCCATTGGAGTGATGATGCAGTTAAGTGGCGCCGCTGTGGGCTGAGGAGCGCGTGCGTGCGATTTCGGTAATAAGCCGAATTGCATGCCAGCTGCCTGGTTCCTCATTAGGCCAAGTCTGGCTCCTGGGATTTGGGGTCGTGGGGTGACCAGCACCCACAAATCTAACAAAGACTTGCACATGCATGAGCCAGGCTGTCTGTGGCATTAAATTAGAAAGAGCACACACACGATCACACGCCGTCACTCCGAGAAATAAAGCCGGTCGTGTAGTTTCAGCTTCCTTTGTTGTTCACGCTCCATCTTTTCTTGAACAGCTTGCTAGCGTGCAATACAAGAAGTATCCTATCCATTTTCTAGATTATGCTGCCGTTCGACTTGACGACGTGTCGTGGAATCAGACCTTCACATATAACTCGCATATTTAAATAAAAAACTGTACGGTCAGTTTGTAGATTGATCTGAAGCTAATACTTGTATATACAGTATAACAGATTTAACGATAAGAAGTATCTCTCTGTTTGCTGCTGATGCTGGGAGCGGCCATGTTGATTTGACGTCACTTGCTGAACTCGGAGTTGAGATTTGGAGTAGGAATTCCTGAGTTGAGAAAGTGTTTTCTGGGCGGAGTTACAACCTCCAGTTGAATACGGTATTAGAGCTCTAAAGGGAGTCTCTCGGTGCACTAGCTAAATGTTTTTGAGAAAGCTAGCTTAGCACTAACTCGGGTCTCAGGAGTGCTTTTGGAAGACGTTCCGCAGCACCTGAGTGCGTCTTTGATGTTGGCAGTTTAACATGTAAGTACTATTGTGTGTGTGTGTTTTATTTTTTTTATTTTTTTTAAAAATATATACAGTATATTTGTTACGCGTGTACGCCCTAGCCGTGCTTAAGTCACAGCCATGCTATGAATGATGGCTGGCGTGTGGAGTTTTTAACGTGTCGGGCGATTTTGATTGTTGGTTTGAAAGCGAGTCGGGGGGGATTTGGGCTGGAACGCTATGAATGTGTCCTCACACACACTCGCGTATACACAGTCACTCACACACACACACACACACACACACACACACACACACACACACACAGTCTTCACAAAACCCACAAGCACGGCCGTGACAGCTGCCAGGGTCTTCAGAGTCTAGATGTATGTTTGTGTGTGTATGTGTGTGTATGCACTTTCATCCCTGTCTGTATGACTTTCTTGCTCAGATCTTCACTTGTGTGTGTGTGTGTGTGTGTGTGTGTGTGTGTGTGTGTGTGTGTGTGTGTAACAGGTGCTTGGCTCGGTTCCGTTGCTGGCGCCTGTGGTCAGATATTTCCCCTTGGCCTGATTCCACATGCCCTCCCATTCCATAACTCGTTCTGACATTGACTTTTACCTTCTGTAAACTCATCACACACAGTTGGAAACTTGAAGCACACATGTTGCCCGAGCTCATTTCAGTTGGATCCTGTTTCTGTCACCGTGCCTCCTGAGCTGGAAACATTATTATTATTATTCTTATTATTAGAAATCCATCCTACACCATGCTCTCTTTCTGCATTCTACTGCTGTGACAGTATTTAAAAATACATACAGAAATCATATAGAGACTACTGTATGTTATTCTTTTTTCTTAATCCCTCGTGACGGAGTAAGATCATAACGTGTGAGAAATATGAATATAGCAGTAGTCGTGGTTAATGTGACAAGCATACAGAAAGGATGGTATCAGTAAACTGGTCCATCAGAAAATAAAAATACAGAAGTACTGGTGCAGTGTGTCAGAGGATTGACCATGACCCATTAATATCAGCAAGAGTACAAACGAAAAGAGCCAGCACAATACAGCAGTCCTGATACCGAATTATTCGGATAATTAGTCATTTCTAACATGCTCAGGGCCACACCTCCTGTCTGAAGGAGATATACGTGTGTGTGTGTGTGTGTGTGTGTGTGTGTGTGCGCTACCAATCTGTATGCGAAAGAAAAATGTAATCCCGGCTTCAAGGTGACTGCTACGACTGACTTTTTAAATACATACTCCTCCCTTAGCGTGTTCTGTTCCTAGCTACACACATTGCAATTGCTTTTCAATTATACAAATGTTTACTTTTTGGGCTTGTAATGAACGCCTGCTGTTCAGGGACAGAGACAAGAGTGCACACACACACACACACACACGATACCGTGTGCTCATGGTTCACCGCGTGCATGGCATTCCCGACAACACGAGCTCAGCGCTTTGACACCGCAAATGCTGCAAAGCACAGAATGATTGGGATAGCAGGTATGAAAGCGTATCGTCGCTCACCGCTGTGTCCTGAATCGCCTGTCAGCCTGTCACCGCCTGTTCCCTAAAGCGTCTTATCTATTCATAGCAGCAGCACTGCTTCCCGCTAGAAAGCGATACACGGAAACACAACAGGGTATCTATTCAAGGACGTGACATTTCTGTATCATGTATGATCATGTTATAATGTTGCTAAAAGAAACCTATTACATTAAACAAAAGCTATTGGCCCGAACCATATACCGTGCTCAGGTGTGATGTCGATTGAAATGATGGATTTTGTACGTGATCACAGGATTTATTTTTCACCTGTCAAATGAAATGTGGGTAGATTTTTAGAGATACAGTTCCTCCAACACAAAGATTGAACTTTCAGTCAGATTTACAAGTGTAATTACTGTTTTTTGCCTTCGTAGGGCAGTATGAATGCCTGCACACTGAAAGAGTCCCATTGAAACCCTCATTAACCATAAACTCGAATGAAGGATTTTGTTATAAATAAACTAGATTGCAATTTGCGTGGCTCTTGCACACTTGATTGATCCTGGAACTGCAGTTTTGCACACTTGCTCTTTACCATTGCTCATGAGATGTACAAGACCTTTTAAAAAGTTCTTGAAAGCATTCACTGTTGCATAGATCTTGATTCGTGATTGCTTACTTTAGTCTGAACTCCTAGGCTACGCCAGGCTGTAGGTTGGTGAAGGTTCTGTCAAGCTAATTAATCATTTGGAAAGGAAGTCATGAAACATCTTTTTCTTTCTCTTCCTGCTATTAGTCTTATTAACGTCCCCATGACTTTTGCTGTTGTAGCCAACGGACAGTAAGCAGATAAAGGCCTCGTGTCAGCCATTACATGGCTTCGGAGAGAAGAGCTAAAGATCAAACAAACCCTTTGGCTTCTGCACACTGAATTCTTTCAGAGTCCCGTGGGCTTGACGTTTCTTGCATGCAAGATTGAAAAAACATCTCAGTAGTGATAACAAAAGCTGGCTATCTCTGGCCAGCCTCCAGTTAGAACTTGAAGTCTCATGACCTGCCACTGATCCGCCACTCTGCCCCTTTTTTTTTTTTTACATTTACATTTAGTCATTTGGTAAGAGGTTATTATCCAAAGAGAACAAGCAGTTGAGGGCTCTCTGGAAGTGCTGGATTTAAACTCACAGCCTTTTCAATCATTAGTGTAGCATAAGGGTTTTCCCCCCTTTTGTTTTGTAATAATTCTTGATGTTATCAAAAGCCTCATCAAGTCGGATCTTTTCACTATTTGTGTCCTTTTGTTAGTGAGATCAGGTTAGGTTTCATGCCATTGATGCCTGAAAGATGTTATCCTTCTGAGCATTAATAAGCCCATGCCAATCAAACCGCTTTTAACTGCTCGTCAGTTCAGCTTGGTAATGTTCAGACTAGTAACTTAGTTACTGTCTACCTTAAATTTTGTGCATATTTCTGAAGAGAAAGAAAGTCTAGTCTGGGGTTTATTTTTTGCTGGTTAATAGTGCACTTATTGCGCACCCATAAGCTCACTCTTTCCTGGTGGTCCTTCCTGGGCAGCAGTCTTGGGACCATTTGGGCATCACACCATTACCTTGTTAAAGTTTTATCAGCATGGTGTCCAGACCCAAGGGGATGAGGAGTAGGACATGGCTGATATAGAGACATGAATGTTATCTGCAGCTTTATACTTCAAACGTAGCTTTGTGCTGGGAGACAAGGAGATAATTTGGAGTATGGCTTGGATGCTGGCCAAAGGTTGTCCCTGTCTGCACTGCAGGCAAAGCCACCATAACCTTCACTTGATTGGAGCTGGAATACGGGACGGGTCAACAGCCCTTGATTGAGGCTGGTCCCTGAAGGTCTGGCAAAGGCTATTTTTTTTTTTGAATTTCTCTGATCTCATGAAAGGCTAACACATTCATTACCAACAGCAAGCTATTATAGAAAGATTGAGCCTCTCAGTCTTGCAGATTTAAAAGGACTTGCCCTTTACAACACGTCCATTAGTCATTATTTTGAGAATAACCATGCCTTAGTAAGTTATTCTGAATTATCCTTGTTTTTTGGGGCCATTTTTTGGTCTCACCATTTTAAAAGTCATATTGTTCTCTCTTCGGAATTGGTCACCACTACGAGGTTAAGAGATGACCTCTGAAAATCCCCCTGTGATCTTGGTACACAGTTGTGGCCATTGTACTTTCCTGATGATCAAATCCCCCTCTTCCTCTTGCTGTCTCTCTCTCTGCTCCTTTAAAGGCTTTATAGAGTTAGAAAATGGTTGCACAAAACAGGAAATAACTTCCAGGTCAGTGAGTGTGAGGTGAAGGGTCACTTCTGGGTCAATCAGACCATAAATTGTTTGACCCTTTGCTTCTCTGTTCTTCTAACGGAGTTCCAAAGTCTTTTGATGGTTAGTTTTTTGCAGACCTTCCCTTTCCTCTTTAGTAGGAGTGTAGTTAAGAGTGTTTTAAAAATATATACACTTTTGCGGTATGAATTTTTGGATGTTGTTCTGGTGGACCACTTTCTCTTAAAGGCCCAAAAGTCACAATCTCCCAGTGCCATCGTCTTGAAATCTGTTTTTCCCCAGTGTAGAAGGATGGGAGTGTTTCATCAGAGAGGGGCAGTAGAAAGGGGCTTCCCGGGGGTGAATTTCCACACGTTCATCTGTGTTTTAGGACAGCTGGTTGGAGAGACAGGCTCAGCTCAAGCTGCTTTGACCACATTGTCTGTGTTCTGGCTCTCCTGGGGACCTGTCCAAAAAAAAAAAAAAAAAACCCTGGCCTTCCCTTTTTTTTTTCTTTTTTTTTTTTTTTTTTTTTTTTTTAACTCTGTGCTGACCTGTCAGCTGCTCTCGAACAGCCCATGTGGGTCAGCTCTTTGGGGACCTCCTTGCACTGGACCTCTGCTGGAACACTGTGTGCCTGGGGGACTCCAGGGGCGCTCCCTCTTTTGTTCCCCTGTAAATAAGATCAGAGTTTTATTCCCTCTGCTCTTGTGTACAGAGACAGATGAAATCTTTCTCGGGGGAGTAATGGGGCTTGGCAGGATTATCGATCAATGCCCCAACCTGACACCCGAATCTGTTTTACACTCTTCTCAAAGGCAGCAGATTGAAGGCGGGCTTTGTAGTGACCCAAATGACTTCTAAAAGGGTGGAAGGTTCAGTGGCCTTGGAGTCTTTGGAGAGTGGATATTAAAGGACAAAGACACAGTCAGCCACTCCCTTATTAACTGTAGCAGATAATTCCGTTGATGACCCATAGAAAATCATACACTTTTTATACAGTATGAGAACATTGTTTAGGCCAGCTAGAGATGCACTAGGTGTCTGATGCTTGATGTGTTTTTTACTATAACGTGGTAAACTGTTAGAGAGTTTGCAAACACCTGACCATCACACCCATATGTGCTTGTTGAGCACATTCCCTCTTTGCAGTTATAATAACCTCCACTCTTCTGGGAAGCTTTCCACTAGATGTTGGACCGTGGCTGTGTGAGGTGTTCAGTGGGGTTGAGGTCAGGGCTCTGTGCAGGACACTCGAGTTCTTCCACTCCAACCTTTCTGGAGCTCACTTTGTGCATAGGGGCATCGTCATGCTGGAACAGGTATGGGGAAGAACCATACATGGGTGTGATGGTCAGGTTTCCACAAACTTTTGGGCATATAGTGTACATAGACCTACTCTATATGCACTGTAGGAGAAGCCATGCATTTATTTAATTCCTGGATAAGATAGACCCTAGTGACATTTGAGTCAATTCAATTCAATTCAGTTTTATTTGTATAGCGCTTTTTACAATGTCATTGTCTCAAAGCAGCTTTACACAAA
>CM074984.1:24550470-24560865 GCA_037576825.1 Pangasius krempfi | reverse complement strand
GCTAAATAAGAATTTAGGATTATTTTTATTACTATCTATAAGTGCTGAAAAATAAGCAGACCTAGCTGCACTAAGAGTCACCTTTCTAATACAAGTGGGCAGCCAACAGACACAACAAAACCAGCATGCAAAAACTGTTATAAATCACTCTACTGCCAAACAGGCACCTTGGCTAAGCCTTTGGCCTACAATCCTGACCTTTACAAAGACTTGGCTCTTCAGGAAGGTTTATGTTGGAAAGCCTCAGTAATTATAAAAATGTTTAATTGAGAGATTTCTGTAGGGATATGTCTTAGCGAAGCTAGACGGCAAACAGCCCATGTTTGGTTTGTTGTTTTAATGCCTTAATATTCGTTATCTAGAGTTTAGTCAGCTTCTGTCCTGCACAGCAACAGGACTGTGTGACGGCGTGACGGAGACTGTCTGCCGGGCAACATTTCTTCTATTTATAGCTTTATAATGCTGCGGTTTGGGGGTCATACAGTATGGTGATCCCAGTCACTGCTATAAATTACATTTTTGTGCATGTTTTTCAGATAGAAAGTGACAGTGTGTTACTCTCGAGTTTTTGATTGGTCAGCACGTGATTTCAGAAAATATTAAACAAGGCCCAGTTTCAGTTATTTTGCTGCCTGTTTTATTTAAGAGCTTTGTGTTTAACAGTCTGTGTTTGAAGTTCTCAGTGACTTGTTCAGTGGGTGTGTGTCTTTGTTTCCATTCATTTTTGGATTATTTTTGCATATCACATAATTGTGATACTACAGTTGGTATCAGATGCTTTATCATTGCTACTCTGCTATCTCTGCTACTCGGTCTACAAAATTAGTTCAAACCTTTACAAGCTACTTTATTTTATAATGGAACAACCAACCAGCTCGCTAGGGAGAAAGCAACATTCCTTGTTGAAAAGAAGCTGTATGAGAAACCCAGCTGTATCTGACACACAGGGATGGAACGCCTATATGTTTTCACCCCCTCACCTCCACCCCACCACAACTACACACACACACGAACACACACACAATTCCCACTGGCTGTTTGCTGTTAAGGTGGTTTCAGAAAACTAGGTGACTTCTTTTCTGAGCTGCCTTACACCTACCTCTCAAAGTGCCTTTGTGACGCTCTGGAGGCTTTGGAAGCCTGTTCAGAAGGACAGATAAACCCGGTTTCCCTTGAAGTTGTCAGAAGAAGAGTAAACATCTGATGCTTAAAATATCTCACGTGTTCACAGTAAAACCTGTCCGGACTATTTCTCTGCGGTCTAGACATATTGTTGGAAAAGCATTTAAGGATTTATAGTGTGTCTCAGTTCAAGATTCAAGCTCTGCTTTAACAATTCACATGCTACAACTTCTAGGCCAAATGTCGTTAACACTACCTGCATGCATGAATGGGCAGGTGACGGTCTGGGTGTTATTGAGCTTTGTGGGGAAAATGATGCTCTCTGTGAAACTGTCTTCTTGATTAGAGGGAGGCACCGTGGAGGTTATCTTATGGGGATTAGTGGGAGGAGATTTGAGAAGGAAAGCCATATTTCACCCCATAAAACGTGATTGTCTGTCATTTTACAGCTCCCCCCTCCCCTTTAGTGCTAACAGTCACCTGTTATCTGTGACAGGCATGTTCTTGTATGTATTATACGAAAGATACCTGTTATTAAAGGGTAAATATGGTGTGTTGTTTGTGAAATTTGCCTGCTGTGCTCAAACTGCTCGACTGATTATAATTCATTGGTAATCTGCCCAGCCAGGTGTAAGGTAGATGCGCTATGGCTCCTCTGTGTGTGTTTGCTTTTAAGTTAGGTTTTTTTTTTTTTTTTTTTTTTTTTTTTACAGGAATGTGTAAACAGGTAAATGTTGATCAAGTTAACCCACCTTAGGCTAAGCAGCAAATGGTTTTATTTCCTTGTTTATGTGGATTACACGTTCAGTTTCTCAGGAGCAGAACACCACATCAGGTACAACTCCTGCGTAATCTGAGGCTACGGTGGACACAGGTCCACCCAAACTGGACAGATGAAGTTGAAGAAGCCCAGGTGATGTTCTTCTAGTCTTTGCATTCCCACTGGAACCTCAGATTTCTGTTCATGGCTGACAGGGGTGGAATCTAATGTTCTCGTCTGCTGTCGTAGCCCAGCCACCTCAAGGTTGTGCATTCTGAGATGCTTTTCTGCTCACCATGGTTGTAAAGAGTGGTTGTTTGAGTCACCCTAGCTTCCTGACAACTTGAACTAGTCTAGTCGTTGTCTCTGACTTCTCTCATCAACATGAAGTATCTGCTCGCAAAACTGCTGATAGCTGGATGTTGTTTTTTTTGTTTCTTTCTTTCTTTTTCACACTGTGCTGTGTAAACACTAGTTTGAAAATTACTCTAGTGAGAAAATCCCAGGAGATGAGCAGTTTCTGAAATACTCAAACCAACACTATCAGCCATGCCACATCACTGAGATCACATTTTTCCCCCATTCTGATGTCTGATGTGCAGCTCTTGACCTGTATCTCCAGGATTTTATGCTTTGTGCTACTACCACCATGATTGGCTCCACGATTGGATGTATATGAATATGTCATTTTTGCTGTTGTTAGTTTAATCCTTACAGTAGCCCCCACCAGACAGCGTAGTATCATTTTGAGAGGAGTCAGTAAATGCTAGGATTTGACAGTAACGAAACCTTATCTGTTGCCCTTGTCAGACCTTTGCGAGGTATCGGGTGACACATCTTAGAAAGAGTCAGGCCCATGGGGTAAATCCTCACGATTACACACAAGCCTGTAAACTGGAGCCAACGCTCCACCTGTTCACATTCCTGTGCCTTCAAACAGAGGGGGTTTTCCCAAGGCTTTGATTCAGGATAAGGCCTGCAGTGGCATGGAAAATGGTGGAATGTTATGAGTTGATGCAGTTGTTTGAATGATCACTGCAAATTAATTTTGAAAGAAATGCTTTCATTTAATCATAAAAAAAAAACAATGCTTTTTCAAATCAAAGCATCGGTCTTGTTTAAAGGGAAGAATTCGAAGACACAACATTTGAATTATGAGAGCACAACATTACAAAACTTAGTCTTACTCACTTTTGAGATACAATCTTCATTTTGTTCAGAGCTGACGCATTCAGTTGGTCCATCTCTGACTGTGTCAATGTTTTGGCATGAGAGGCTGGCATTTTCTACCTCCACCATCCAATCAGTCCATCTCTTTCAGTTCTGTGCTTCCCTTCATCTCTTTTTTAAGGTGAGGGATAAATAAGGAGAAAGTTCCATTACTTTTTCAGCACATTTCACTCCACTGCTTTCTAGCTGTGCTTCTTTTGTTGGGCCCCCAGCACCCCTGCCGGGCATTGTGGGAGAAGGCCTCCTCAGTGGGGGCTTGTGGGAAAGGCCGTGGGCTCACTCATCAAGACTGACAAAATCAATGGAGTGGTGCACAAATAGGGACCCCAGGAATCCGACTGGCTTCAGGGCAGAAACAGAGAATAAAGTGTGCTCTTCGGGCTGGGTAAGGGTCCAAAATTTAGTGCAATCAGTCCGTTAATCTGTGCAGGATTTCAGGTTAGTTTGAAATGACAGCATTTAGCAGACACTTTTATCCACAACAACTTGCAGAAGTACTCCCATAAAAAGCATCCTCGTGCTAGCACTAATAGTTCTGGGTTTCAGAATACTCTCAAGCTAAACCCTGGTTAGAGGGAGGTTCGTACAACGAGAAAAGGCTTTGTAATCTTTCTGGCTTTCCTCCTCCTCTAATGTGGGGTTCTTCAGCAGTTCTTCCGAGTGGTGGAAATTTGGTAATTGGTCAGAAAGATGTCCTTTCTCCTCTGTGCTGATTAAATATTGTGCTTTCATGTTGATTTTTGCCTTTGGCTGAAGATGTGATTACTATACACAGACAGCATATTGTACTTTTTTTCTGTGATATGTCACATTTATATCCACCTGCATTAATAAGACCAAAACATGGATTTGTTAATTAAACCTGTTTCAAGGTTCAGTGAAAGTTTGAGAACAGTTGCTTACTACCAGAACCAAATCTAGTCAGTTTGTTGGTGGAATTACAATGGATGCATTGTGGATTATGAGGAAAAGGTTCAGCCATTTTGCCATTTTTATACCCACAGTTTAAAGTTTAAATGATCCATCCTCATGGGGTAAAAAAAAAAAAAAAAATTGGCATACATTTCACATTGGATGGAATTTAAACGTAACTCCTGCTAGTGGTGTGTACGAATGCTGACGTGAGCCAACTGTGTCTCAAGTTCATCATCAGGAGAACCGAATTGGGGGGAAGAGAAGGATACGATGGTAATTAAAGACCCTTGAGCAAAGGGGCCCTCTTGCTGTTAGATGGATTTCATCCCCCTGTCTTTAAACTCCGCCCTCTAATCCCTGCTGGAACAAGCAAATTGGGCCTTTGAGGCTGTAAGAGGAGAAGGCCATAGGGAGAGAATGGAGGGGGCAAGCTATTCTAGCTGTAGTGTGCTAATAACTGCCTAATTAATCACATCCAAACACTTACGTAGGAAACGCAGCATATACACACGTACAGTACAATAGAGCCATTGGCATACAGCAGAACCTCCTCCCTCCCTCCCTCCCTCCTTCGCTCTCTCCCTCCCTCGCTCCATCCCTTCATCGCTCTGTGTGTTTTCGCTCTCTTCAAACGAATTTCGTTGTGAATTCGTTTGAAGAGAGCTCTCAGTGCGATGGCCCGTGGGAGGACGAGGCTCGTGTTTTGGCAAATGGAGACCTGCTCGAATGAGACTCTTTTTTTAGGATCGCTCTAAAATCAGCTTGTACTGCTCTGTTCCGTGTGCTTCCTCGTGTCAGTTTTGCACAGCCGCACTTCCAAACATTATTTCTTACTCTTAATCAATCAGTCTGATTTGCTGAAAAGTGGCAAAGATGTTTTTTTTTTTGTTTTGTTTGTTTGCGTGTTTTTTCTTGGGTATTTTTTTTTTTACATAGCTACATTTTTAAATAGTGAACAGGATAAAGTCAGTCCTCGTATCTCTTGTGGTTTCGTTTTTGTGCCATATTAAAAAAACAAAAACAAACAATAATATAGAAAAATCCTACTCCAAGAGGATTGCCATGTAAGCTTGCTAGCTTCCACTTCCCCAGGCTAGCTAATGTACCGATCTCGGTAGAGAATGGCGAAGAGCGTGAGGATATCATTTCCCAGACTCTGAATTGAGGAATGTGTCAGAGGGAGGTGGAGTGAGGGATGAGTTTTACAGACACACACTGCTGAGTTTATCCTCGTACTCGTCTATCTTTGTTTAATGGAGTTCTCGTTCTCAACAGCTGAGAAATCTGTCGATGGGTTTAAGCTTGACTTTATTCTTAGACCCTGACTGATTGAACATCTGAAAATGAAAAAAAATAAAAAATATCTTGGTAATTGTTACCAGCGTTGTCAGCGTTGTCCTCCATTTTGTTTTTCTTTTTTTTCCCTCGCTTGCCACCTTAGCCACGACTTCATTAAAATAAAAAGCGCTTTTCCCGAAATGCACGTTTTTTGGTGTTTTTTGGGTGTTTAATCTTTGTGGAGAATGAGTCTGGAGCACTTCTAATTTCACTCTCTGTTGGCCGTGACATTTTTGAGGTGCAAATCCTTCTGGCTTTCCTCTCTCATGCAGTACACGTTTGTTATATGCTTCTTAAAAATAAAAAAATAAAAAAATTTTGCTTTGTAGTTTCGTTGTTTCACCACCACGGATTGACACCAGCCATCTCTCACCGTTGCCAAGAACGGAGCTGTGAATTTCCACTCAGGGAATAACACTCAGGGAATAACACTCAGGGAATGATTTCTTCCTTTATAGGTGGCTTGTAGAAGCTGTTGATGGTTTCCAGAAGGAATTGTGATGGTTGTAGAAAATGAGTAAAATCGCACAAGCTTAGGACAACTTGAAGAATCGTGTAGGAAGTTTAGGAGAAGCCTGAGAGAGATTCCGAGACACACTGGAAAAGGTTTCCAGAAGCTAGGGGTGCTAATTCGGTCTGTAAGGCTCTGTGGAAGGTCTCCAGAATGCAGAACAATCTTTGTAGAAAGACCTGCTTTCGAGAAGTTCAAGTAAACATTCGGATGGAACAATTCCGAGAAGATCTGGAGAAGTCTCAGTAGTTTTTTTTTTTTTTTTTTAAGAAACGTGGAAGGTTTGGAAAGATTTGGAAAGCTTTTCAAGTCTTAAGTAACACCTTTACTTGTGCCTGTGGCCTTCTGCTCTGGTTCTCGTTAATTTGAGTTCTAATCTGCGAGAAACACTTTACATTTTGCGTGAAATAGAGGCAATTGCGGTTGCTCTGGTGTGGGCGCATTGCGGGTAAGCCACTAAAACTGATTACACTCGTTCCTGTGTAACTTCCGTGTGCCGCTGAGATGTTTGCCAAGGTGGTCCCATCATGCAAGGCAGCGTTCAGTCTTCATTTAATCTTCACATTCTGCTGTCTCTAGGCTGGGACTCAAAATGGATTCAGTTCACTAGAATGTGTTTCCGCTCCAAAGCCTGCATCCTTCATCTGTTGTGTATTTGAGGCAAACATACACACATTAAAAACCTCAGGCGTGACACAGAGCAGATCTGGTTTATTGTAATTCATGCCAGTGCTCAATTCTGATTGGTCAGAAAGTGTCTGTTAATTTCCTGTAACAGCAGCTCAAAGGCAAATCGCAGGTTTTTTGCTAATAAAGTTGGACACTCCTCATCAGTGGACTAAAAACGTGCGTAATTGTTGATGTGGTGAAGCTTGCTGTGAGACTTTTATGGAAGGAGCCTCCAGTGTCACAGGCGAAGGTGTTCGTTTAACATTTCTTTCACGGGAAAGTCTTGCGGTTTCGCGCTGAATTTGTGTTTGTGCAAAGTCATTTGGTGACTTTTCAGCTATTCCACGGGGTTGTACGCATGCTGTTGGTCTGATTGTCTGATTGTCCTGCCCAAGATCATTGTAAGGCATTAGATTGGATTAGGAATGTAAAACTGAGTTCGTATCCCATTTTCTCCCCACTTTGGTCACCAGCCAGCTCTTCCTTAACGTAACGACATCGACCAATCAGGAAGGATGAAGGCTAATGCGTGCTTCTTCCAAGACACGCGAAGCCAGCCAATCATGACTTATTGAACTGCTGCGTCACAAGGCAACAGTTGAGAGGAAAGCGCTGTCTGCCCTCTTCCGCATACATGAGCTCACAGATGCCCGTGATTGGCTAGTGTCCTTCTGATTGACAGAAGGAGAGCGAGAGAGAGATTTTTGTTCAGCTGTAACTTCCCCTGGCGCCTGTGATTCACAGCACACTTAAGAACGTTTGTCCACTGTTATTTTGGGCTGAAAGAAGTCAAGTAGGGACGAGGCTCAGGGAAGATACAATGCGTCTTCTAAAGGAAGACAATAACTGTTGGGTCTGACCTAGCAGGAGGTGACGTCTGTAGCCACAGTCGCGCTCCCCTTAGTGTTTTGTAACTTCCTGACAGGTGAAATACGGTGGGAACTCTAGTGAGGGATTTTCCATGAACACTATCTCGTTTTTTTTTTTTGCGCTTTTGTCTGAGTGTAGAGATGCACAATAAATGCCCAGCAGGAAGTGGCCGTCACAATGATCATCAGCGCTGCTATTTGTCACTAAGTTTTTACGCTTGGCTGAGGTGGAAGAGTTGATCCATCAGTAACGACGAGATGCAAATAAAGAGTGATGGAGGTTTTTTTTTTTTTTTTTTTGGAATAAATGAGGTTTGAGCACTAAATCTATATACATATGTAAATGTGTGTAAAAAAAAAAAAAAAAAAAAATGAGGATGAGAGGATTTGGGAAGAAATATCTTGCATCACCATGACGACTGAATGAACATCATCCATCAAATCTATCCGTTACGCTGTTGTATTTGTGCTGCTCTGTTTTTTTCTTTTTTGTTTTTTTTTTCCCTCTCACAGGCAACAAAAAAAACAGCCGTGCACTTTGGAGATTGAAGTCTTTTCTCTCCAATCATGTTTACGTTTACCTCTTCGTTTCTTACGCTGTAATATCGAGAAAAAAAAATACAAAATTCACAGTCTGCAGTTCAGCGGCAATAATATTGCGTCAAATAAGAAATTATTTGGCATTGTATAACATTTTAAAATAGTTTGAAATGGTTTAAAATAGCTATGTTTCTTTGCACTACACCTACAGTTCTCTTTGCGGAACAGACAGTCTTGCTATCAGTGTCTTCCCCAACAAATCCTTCCTCCGTGTTTCCTCCATGCTTATTACTCTTCTTTTCTTGTTTCCATATAAAATAGTGCAGACAAAAACGACCACCACAGCCAGTTGCTCTTGGCAGGCCCATGACGGACGTTTATTTTTGTAAGAATGTGTGGATTCGGGGATCCGACTGCGCAGGTAAAAGGTCCTGTAGCGTGAAAGCCTATCTGCAATAGGTTGTGTGGTGTGCACAGGACAACAGATTGCGAAAAAGGAGATGAGAGTGGTGTGTGCTGTGATTCTGAAGTGTAATGTCCACTTAGCATCATGTCAGGAATACAAGTGCTGAGGCCTAAATGGAAGTTTTGTATCCATCAAACTGAATGACCTTAAATAACTACTTGTAATATGTAATCCCTGCTTTGGACAGATGTTCGGAACTGTTGTGACGCTGTAGATCTGCTCCAGATACATCATTTCGGTTTCTTAAGGGCTAACAGCTGATATTGACTCCATTAGTACAGATATCATAAGCTGTTTTTGGGCTCTGTAGGATTCCAGCCCTAAGACCTGACTGATGATGAAAAGGCTATGTGTACTGAGGCGAAGAGTAATTTTCTGAGCACTTTTCAAGAAATTTTTATCGCCCTTCGTTTCGCCCAATGGAATGGAAAATGACGGTATGAATGGTCTGCTATAAATGGTTGAGACTTTGCTTTTTGCTCTGTAATTACCCGGGCCTTACCACAACCTCGGGCAATGACGACACAGCGTAGGGAGGTTTGGATGTTGTTGGGTTTGTAGAGCGCCGAAAGACTCCTTCTACACTTTTGAGAAGACTTGTGCAGTGGAGGAGGGGGGTCACCTCGGGTCCTGAGAACCTCCACAAATGTGTGTTCTGTTTCATAACCCTGCCCGCCAATTCCCTTTATTTTGCTCAGTTTATTTGTGTTGCTTTAGGTGGTTGTGGAAGTGCCGATGGAAGGAGATGGACCGACTGGGGGTCAGTAAATGGAAAGAGAGAGAGCAAGAGAGTAAGTGAGGGGTGAATTGTTTAGGGGTAGGCACATGGCAGGCACTATTGTTCATCTCTCGCATTCACACGGCGATCGAGGGATTCCCGCTGGGTTTCTCCCATAAAGGCCTGGTAAATAAGTTGCAACTTCTGCTTTGGTGCCAATGAAGAAGGGAATGAAGGGGTTTTTTCCCCTTCTTTTCAGCAAGGAAGCGGGCACATATTTCCAAAGAAACAGCCCGAAAACTCAATTTTAGTCTCATTGAGGGTTTCTAGAGCTTGACAAGTGAAAGCTAGCCGGAAACCAGTGCATGTCCTGTTTGTCCACTGACTCCTACCTTCTTCTTACTTCCGTTGTACCTTGTTATCTCCTTTACAAGCGCTTCTTTTTAAGGGGAAATATTGTTTACTGAACCCTAAACCACAGTTTCCCTTTGAACCATTTTAATATGAAAAGCTTGCTGTAACACTACGTATACTGGGAAAAACCTCAAAAGTTTCTTTACTGTTTTTCGAGCGGAGATGAGAGAGAACAAGCGTGCCTTTGTGAGAGCGGAGACGGAAACGAGCGACTCTTCACTCCTTCACGACGCCAAGCCTTTCTATTTGTCTAAGAACGGATGTGCATGGTGGGAATTCAGGTGGAAAGATCAGCCCCGAGGTTAAATACAGGCTGAACACCGCTGTGCCCAAAAACAACAAAAAAAGCGCGACTGGTTGCGGTTACGTTTTTCTGTTGTTGTTGTTTTTGTTGTTGTTGTTGTTGTTGTTGTTGTTGTTGTGCCGCTTAGCCACGACAAGGCTTTTCGTGTTATTTGACACACATGCGTTTTG
The DNA here is from genome assembly GCA_037576825.1 of Pangasius krempfi. NCBI lineage: Eukaryota > Metazoa > Chordata > Actinopteri > Siluriformes > Pangasiidae > Pangasius > Pangasius krempfi. The sequence goes on along the minus strand of CM074984.1, from coordinate 24,550,839 downwards.
ACGTCATTCCTCTTCAGCCTTCTGAACCATCAGCTGAAAAATAGCTGATAGAGACACAGAGGCATTTCCACTTTTAAAGGACTTTTCAGAAGTTTGCATAATTTTTTTTTTTTTTTTGACGGAAACATACAATTTCTGATTGGTTGTATCTTTTCTAACAATCGTGTGTGTGTGTGTGTGTGTGTGTGGAATGCCAGTGAAACCCAAGCATCTGGCTGCAGTCCATGGAGAAAAATTGGGTCTGCTATTGGAGTCTTTTTGTCTGAGGCTCATGAAAAACCATGCGCCCTGTAAAATGTGGGGGGGGGGGGGGGGGGGGGGGGGGGGGGGGGGGGGGGGGGGGGGGGGGGGGGGGGGGGGGGGGGGGGG
>CM074984.1:24478512-24531012 GCA_037576825.1 Pangasius krempfi | reverse complement strand
ACTGTCCTTCTTTTTCCCTGTTTCACCCTCTCTCGTTCTCATCTCTCTCTGTATACATGTGCGATATTGGCAGAGAGTTGCTGAAGTAAACTCCTGTCTCTTATCCCTCCCCCCCGTTTCTCATCTTTTGGACTCTTCTAGATGTGGATGAGTGTGCTGAGGAAGGTTACTGCAGTCAGGGCTGTACCAACACAGAGGGGGGCTTCCAGTGCTGGTGCGTTCAGGGTTACGAACTCAGACCTGACAAACGCAGCTGCAAAGCTCTGGGTGAGTTAAACACGCCAATTTTACAACGCGTCTTTACGTTTTATTTATTTGTTTATTTAATAAACGATTCTGATTGGTCTGATGGGGCAGAATGGCCAGAGCCAATGTGTTTGTCGTACCTGATACCAATGTTTCTTAACTCTTAAGTTTGCGAATCCCTTTTGATTTGATTTGATATGTTATTATTGCTCATTATTGTTATTATAAGTGGGTGGAGCCAGTGGATGGAGCTTAATGTCACTTTCTTGAATCTGACTTTTAAGTTTTGTCTTTCTTTTCCCACCTACCCTCCTCTGTCTTCCTCTTTCTTTCTTTTTCTTTCCTGCTTGCTTGCTTTCAGCGGCCACTTGTACCTGAGATCAGGTGATGTTTTTCCAGTCTTGATCTGTCCAGTTTCAGTCAGTCTGTGGCCTCAGATCCCACTTTTTGGCTGACCGGAGTGGAACCTGTAGTAGTCTTCAGCTGTTGTAGCGCGTCCGCCTCAAGATTCAGCATCTTCTGCGTTTTGAAATGCTTTTCTGCTCACCACGGTTGTAAAGAGTGGTTATTTGAGTTACAGTAGGCATGCCGTCAGCTCGAACCAGTCACTGAGATCACGTTTTCCTCCATTCTTATGTCTGATGTGAACGTTAACTGAAGCACTTGACCTGTCTCTTCATGGCCTGTCTGTCTGTCTATCTACCAATCAGTGAAGACAATTACTTCGTATGTTTCTTCAGGTCCAGAGCCGGTGCTGTTGTTCGCGAATCGGATTGATATCCGTCAGGTCCTGCCTCACCGCTCAGAGTACACGCTGCTGCTGAATAATCTGGAGAATGCCATTGCGCTCGACTTTCACCACAGCAAGGAGCTGGTGTTCTGGTCCGACGTCACGCTCGACCGCATCATGAAAGCCAACCTGAACGGCAGCAACGTGGAGGAGGTCGTGTCCACCGGGCTCGAGAGTCCAGGTACGCCACATACAAACTATTTCTTTCTAGGCTTAGCCTTGCAGGAAGTTTATTACAAATAACGGATATAAATCACTTGAAACCTTGCTGACTTTATCACACACTTTTTCTCTTTATCCTTGCAGGTGGTCTGGCAATAGACTGGATCCATGATAAGCTCTACTGGACTGACTCCGGGACGTCACGCATCGAGGTAGCCAACCTTGACGGCTCACACCGTAAAGTGCTGATCTGGGAGAGTATGGAGAAACCCCGCGCTATTGCCCTGCACCCCATCGAAGGGTAAAACTCACCACAACACACACACACACACACACACAACACTGATTTAATGCATCTGAAATCGCATCCTCACTGTTTTACTACAGAGACTGAATTCTCAGTATACCATCACTCTGCATTAGTCGTACACACAGTTAATACTGCACTGCATCTCCAGCATTTAGTACATTTTAATGACCTACGCCACCGTCAGAGCCCCATTTTTTTTTTTTAACCCCCCCCCATTGTTTTATTCCGTCAGGAAGATTTACTGGACGGACTGGGGAAACACACCAAGGATCGAGTACGCTAACATGGACGGCTCAGGACGCAAGATCATCGCCGATACCAACCTGTTCTGGCCAAACGGACTCACCATCGATTACGCCGGCCATCGCATGTACTGGGTGGACGCCAAGCACCATGTGATCGAGAGAGCTGACCTGGATGGGAAAAACCGCAAAGCCGTCATCAGCCAAGGTGTGCACACAAAACCCAGTAACCTGTCACATATTACGTAGCGTTTCATTCATTTAAAGGTGCGTTTATTTCTCTTAACCGCCCTGGAAAGTTGTCAGTGTCGCAGAGAAAAGCCCCGAACATCCTCGGCCCACTGAATATTTAAGTTATTTCGGGAGCAGGGTGGTTAAGAGTAATAAAAATATGGAACAGACGGAAGATTATATCATGAAGGGAAGTGGAATAAGTAGCTAGTCTGACATAAATTAAACCATAGAGTCGCACACTGACTCTCTTTGTTTTTGCGCCGTGCCCCGTCTGACCCCTCGCTGTAATCAAATTGGGAGGAGAGAGAGAGCGAGAGAGAGACACAGACACACACACACACACAGAGCCCTGCAGACTTACCCAACTTAACACAAAAATCCACTTAATAATGTTGGCCCTTGAATTAAAAAAAAAGAGGAAATTAAATCTGCGTCAGCTCCAGATTTTCCTAGACTTTACTCCATGTTTGTGGCATTTTGTGTGTATTCATTCAGGAATCCCACAGGGAAGTCTAGACACATTCCATATAACACACACACACACACACACACACACACACACACACACACACATATATATGCACACACAGATGTAATGCATGCTTCGTTAGTGGAAAAGTACAGGGTCTTTAAACCGCCTGGTATTGCAATACAGGGTCTAGCCACATTAGCAAAACAAGTTTAGCCACATTAGCAAAACAACCGGCTTTATTTCCACGCTGATCACACATGAAATCTCCCGTTAGTGAATTTCTGCATAAATTCATATTTAATCTCTTGAGCTGAATCGATAGCCTTGGAGACACTGGCTGAGATGGTTAATCGTTTTGTTTAATAAATGAATTTGGGAGAAAAAAAACATACAATTTTGTGCATTATAATAATAAACTTTTTTTTTTTTTTTTTTTTTACAGTTTTACCGTTTGAATAAAATACTGAGATTATAGGATCAGCTCGCTGTTTTTCGACTGTGTGTGTGTGTGTTGTGTAATTGTTGGGCAGGTATAACACACCTGTGTGCAAGATCCTTCTTTCAAGCAGCTGCATTTACAGCTGTTGATGGGAAAAAAAAAAAAAAACAACTAGACATGCATGACTAAATAAGAGAGAGGTTTCACAGTGAAGTGAAAAATGTAAGGACAGAGAGCGATGGCAGGATAAAAAAAAACGAGTGCACACCCGCAGAAATGTGAGGAAGCCCTGGGGAAGAAAAAAAAAGAGGAGAGGGAGAGCTCAGGTCCATCCGTGCGTCACGTTCCTGACAGATAAGATCGTGTAAATAACTAACTCCATGCCCACCTAGATGGAGGATGGAGAGAGAGAGAGAGAGAGAGAGAGAGAGAGAGAGAAGGAAGAAAAAGGTGTTTTCACACTTACTTGAAGCTCTTTGTCCATTCTGACAGCTATCAGTGCAATCAAAGCTCTGAGGACACGGTCCACTCTGTGACGTTTCGGGAATTACACCCTGACATTCAAGGCATTCCGCCAAAAAAAAAACCCGTTCTCTACTTCATTTGTGCTTTTGATGAAGGAGAATCATCAGCAGCAGTGAAGCGAAGTGCACGGAGTGAAAGGCCAAGACAAGTGGCCAATCAGGCGCTCCGTGTAGTGAGCGGCGCCTTCACGCTGGGCAATTGAGCGAGCTGTAGTTGGCTATTAACGCGCAGATGGCGTGCTGGGATTGCACAGAGACGACGCGCCGAGCGCCTGCACGCTGCATTACTGCCGCGTTTAGAAGGCGGCGTGTTCACCGCGTTCACTCCCGCGCTGTTCAGCGCTTCCGCTCTTCACGTCTAGGAGTTGATGCCTGCTGTTGAATGTGCCGGTGATTATGGAAGTAATTGCAGTGTAATTCCAGCCGTAGGGATTTCAGCGATGATTCTGACATTTCCCATGTTCCTAATGTATGCTATAAACATCCTAGAGCATCCATTTCCTCAGTTTTACATGCTTGTGTGTGTGTGTGTGTGTGTGTGTGTACATTTCAGGTCTCCCGCACCCGTTTGCCATCACGGTGTTTGAGGACAGTCTGTACTGGACCGACTGGCACACCAAGAGCATCAACAGCGCCAATAAATTCACCGGCAAAAACCAGGAAATCATCCGCAACAAACTGCACTTCCCCATGGACATCCACACGCTGCACCCGCAGAGACAGCCCGCAGGTGACACACACACACACACACACACACACACACACACACACACACACACACACACACACACACACACACACACACACACACTTGTAGCTAGTTGCTGGTCATTGTTGCTTTACTTTTCACCCGCGAACACAGACTGGAAGAATAATTGCTGCACCACTTAAGCTGAACATTATTACTCGTCACGATCAAATCTCCGCCCGAGTTACGCTGGAAAAATTCTGCTCACGTCATCGATCGGCGCCATCCGAGCTCGTCTCAGCAAACAGAAATAAGCTGTTGAGATAATGGTGGCGATTTTAATGCCTGCAGAAGTGACACTTTGAGAAGAGACGTTCGGAGCCTTCGTGTCTGGGGGAGGACATTGTGAATGCCAAAGCTTCGAAGCGTACTTTATGTAATAAATTACAGAAAGCTGTAATTCATGCCTGATTGTCTGTAGCTGTGACGGTAGGAATGTAATGATTGTGAGACCTGGAGACCATTTCTGTCCTCATGTGATGGAGGAAAGCATAACCCAGCCTACAGAACCCAAAAGTTCTCTTCATTTTTCCCTCATCTTCTACATCTTCTGTTCTCCGTCTTCTCTCTCTCTCTCTCTCTCGCTCACCAGGTGGACGGAATCGCTGTGGCCCTAATAACGGCGGCTGTAGTCACCTGTGTCTCCCGAACAGCAAGGCGTATTCTTGCGCCTGTCCCACAGGCTTCAGGAAAGTGGACCAGTACAACTGCGCCCTGAGTGAGCGTCACGTTTTTACCGTTTATTGCGCAATAAAGCATCGCTTTGATTCCTCGACCGTAGCTCAGACTTTAATAAATAAATAATAAACCTGCCGGCTTAACAAAAATAATAATAATAATATGAAGAAGAATTAAAACACTGACAAAAAAATCCACTACATCGTTACATGATCTTCAATATTCTTATTACTACGCTATCGTATCATAACGTGTCGTATTGCATCATAGTGTTTTGCGATTTTTTTTGGGGTTTGATGATTTGTTTATCTTCAGTCAAATCACCAAAAAAAACCTTCGCCAAGGAGATATAAAACATTGAAAACATTTGTGTTTTATTAACGTGGATTAGTGAGTTTTTTTCGTGGCTGGTGCTTTTCGCAATATTTTTTTTCTTTAACACGTTTCGTTTGAATATAACGTGTTACAGAATGTCTTCTGTTGCGTTTGCTCTGTTTGCTATGCCATCTGTTGCTGCTCGTATCTGAAGCGCTCACAGGGGACCTCTTGGTCTTTAATCAGGTCTTGACAAGTTCCTGCTTTTTGCCCGAAGGACGGACATCCGTCGAATCAGCTTCGACACCGAGGACAAATCAGACGACGTCGTCCCGCTGGCTGACGTCCGTAACGCCGTGGCGCTCGACTGGGACGCCAGAGATGAAAAAATCTACTGGACCGACGTCACCACCGATTCCATCAACCGCGCGCTGTGGAACGGATCGGAACAGGAAGTTAGTGACAATTTGCTACCCTGATATGTTCATTTACATAAAAAAAAAACCCAAACAAACAAAAACAACGCTGTACTCCAAGAGAACTCAATCATATCAGGTCCAAGTGTGCGTTTTATTTCCTTTATACCCGGAGCTGCTGCTGGTGCTGTCGTGAACGTTATAAAACACTGCCCCCTGCTGTAAGAAACGCAGAAGTACAGCACGCACGGGATGCAGTTTTATTCATTATTTAATCTTGTCTCAGGTTCCATCTCCATGTGCGTCACCGAATGTCTTGGTACAAACATTGTTCTGTCCATTGCTTATCATTTTTCTCTTTTTTTCCCCCTCTCTGCCTTTTTCCTTTCTTTCCTCTTTCTCAGGTTGTGGTGGACACCAGTCTGGAAAGCCCTGCCGGTCTCGCTATTGACTGGCTCACACACAAACTCTACTGGACTGATGCAGGTACTCGCTAATCAGATACGCGTTACGCAGTTACTCAAGAACTGCCGGGATTTGAACCACAACCGATGATTTGGTATCATTTCTAGTGTTCTCACATCAGCACCCTTGTGTTTGTGTTTCCCGCGTGCCGATCAGGTACAGATCGCATCGAGGTGTCCAACGCGGACGGCAGCATGCGCACGGTGCTCATTTGGGAAAATCTGGATCGACCCCGAGATATTGTGGTGGATCCCATCGGAGGGTGAGGAACCTGAAAAATCCAGAATGTCTGATTCATAATGTCTGGACTGTTTATGTTCATCATTACTGAGATCATATTATCTAAGATACTGTATACTGGATATTTTATAACCACAATTTGTAATTATGTTGCTGTAGACGAGAGAATGGGGCAGAAAACAAAGTTTATACATTTTTCTTTCCTTAGATTCATGTACTGGACAGACTGGGGAGCGAACCCTAAAATCGAGCGAGCCGGAATGGACGCATCCAGCCGCGTCGTTATCATCTCCACCAATCTGACGTGGCCCAACGGATTAGCAATCGATTACGAGACGCAGCGCCTTTACTGGGCTGACGCTGGCATGAAGACCATCGAGTTCGGCAACTTCGACGGCTCAGGAAGACAGGTAAGTGCGAGCTAAATAAAAATATATAAAGTATTGAAGAGTTATTTTGTGTAAAATGGCACCATTTCAGAATGATATGAGCTTTTCTCATATTACCTGATTGTAGGGGTGTAACAATGCATTGTGATGCAAGAATTTTGATTATGTGCATCATGGGAATCTGCAATTCACATGGTGGGGATCAGTGTTCAGCGTACAACCACGTTAAAAAGAGCTCTTCAGTAGCTTTTGAACAAGACCAGCCCTGTGGTGCTGTGATCTATGGTGCCCAAGAATGAGGTCACAGAAAACGGGCATTTTAGCCAACTTTGGAGCTCTATTTTCAGTTAAAATTATGCCTCAGTTGCTGCTGCGGGGCTCATTATGTTTCAATCAATGTTTCAGTTTTCTCTGGGTCAGAGCGCTGCCTTGTTCCCAGGCAGTCCCGATCTGGGAGGGTTAAGGACTTCAAATGTTTAATCATATTTCTGTAACTATTATTTGCTAAATATTTGCTTGATGATAATATTGATCCGTAGTTTTCCCCCCAAATAAAATGTAACAGCATTTTAATAAAAGCATTTTTTTCCCTTTTAAAGGTGCTGATTGGCAGCCAGCTGCCCCATCCGTTTGGCCTCACGCTGCACGGAGATAAGATCTACTGGACAGACTGGCAGTCCAAGAGCATCGAAAGTGCCGACAAATTGACCGGTTTGGGACGAAGCACGTTAGCAGACAACCTGGAGAACCTCATGGACATCCACATGTTCCACAGACACAGAGAAGCAGGTCAGAAGCATAACGAACATCTCCCGAGTCAAGATCCCATTCACTTCTTCTCTTTATACACACCACAATATTTACATCTCAGATATGAGAAAAAAATGTATATATGTTTTTCTAACAAGTGTGAACGCGTAGGATCAGTAAGCCGCTGAAGTCGACTCCGTTTTCCACAGTGTTAGGGTTGTGTATCTGTGCGTGTTCCTCTATTCAGAAGAGTGTAAGCGTGACCTCAGTGCCTCGCGGCGGTCGCGGTGATCGGAATGTGGCTCTTTGTGGCATTGGGTGTCTCATTTCTTTTCAGGAACGAGGATTAAGTGAACCTCTGTGTAACTAATCTCCACTCAGTGGCTCCAGGAAGTCGAGACGAAAAAATATATATATTTATATATATATATATGTATAAATATTACAAGCTGAAGGAAAACCTAGAAATCATGAACTTGTTAGGAAAATGAAAGAACTTCGTGTTATTTCCAGAATCTCTCTTGCAGTTCTCTCTCTTTATTTATTTATTTGTTTGTTTGTTTGTTTGTCTTTTCCCTCTCCAGTCCAGACCGCGTGCTCGGTGAATAATGGCGGCTGTAGTCATCTGTGTTTACTGGCTCCGGCTCCTAAAGGCTCCAGCTGTGCTTGTCCTACTGGAATAAACCTACAGGCGGACGGAAAAACCTGCACTCCAGGTACGATGCTGTCTTGTTGGATGACGAGACTGGCTGGAGAGACTGGAACTTACTGTTACTACACGCTGCAGTTGCTGGCTCGAATTCCCCCCCGAATCTTCTTTATCCATTAATTATTCACTGCCTTCCACTACAGGAATGAACAGCTTCCTGATCTTCGCTCGGAGGACAGATATCCGGATGGTTTCTCTGGACATCCCGTATTTTGCCGACGTGGTCCTGGCTGTTAACGGGTCCATGAAGAACACCATCGCCATCGGCGTGGATCCCAGAGAGGGTACGTCCCATTCTCATTACCTCCTAACAACAGATTTCCTCGAAGCCTAGCGTGATGGTTATGTAGCGAACTCATTTAGTGGAACAGTGGAAGGTGATGTCCTGCTGTGTGTGTGTGTGTGTGTGTGTGTGTGTGTGTGTGTGTGTGTGTGTGGGCACAGGTAAAGTGTATTGGTCAGACAGCACTCTGAAAAAGATCAGCAGAGCCAACATGAACGGCTCAGGACACGAGGACATCATTTCCAACGGTAAGGAGCTCGCATTCTGTTCACTTTGACTAGTAGCTAGTGCTCACTATCTGTCATGCGAGGTAATGCAGTTCTGTCAGGGATGAGTCGGGAGGATAAAACATAGAAAACGAGGGAACATTAAAAGCGTTCATTTCCTGTTCCGCGCTCTTGTTTCAGGGTTGATGACGACCGATGGTCTTGCCGTCGACTCAGTAGGAAGGAAAATCTACTGGACGGATACGGGAACGAACCGCATCGAGGTGGCCAATCTGAACGGCTCCATGCGGAAAGCTCTGGTGTGGAGAAACCTGGATAGTCCACGTGCCATCGCTCTGTATCACGAAATGGGGTAAATAAGATCAGGAGAAGCGCTCCTACCTCTCCTCCAGCAGTGATCATAGCGATATTCGTATCACTGTAAGATATAGTGTGGCTTACTGGGAACCTATGTGTCTCATCGATGGTTTTAGCTACATGTACTGGACAGACTGGGGTGAACACGCCAAGCTGGAGCGAGCTGCGATGGACGGATCCGACCGCGTGGTTCTGATCAATAATAATCTGGGCTGGCCCAACGGACTCGCCATAGACAAGGCTGGGTCACAGCTCCTCTGGGCCGATGCCCACACAGAGGTGAGGAACAAACAACCTTGGAGCAATCCTTGAACAAACTTGAATTGAAACAAATCATAGTTTTTTTTTCCGTCTCACAGAGAATCGAAGCGGCGGATCTGAGTGGGTCGAACCGCAGGACGCTGGTTTCTCCGGTTCAGCACCCATACGGCCTTACGCTGCTCGGGCCGCACATCTACTGGACCGACTGGCAGAGTCGCAGCATCCAGAGAGCTGACAAAAGCACAGGAGACAACATCATCACCGTCCGCTCCAACCTGCCCGGACTCATGGACATCCAGGCCATGGACAGAGACAGGCCTCTGGGTGAGATCTGAGTTTGAATATTAATAGTAATTACGATTTCTGTAACACATTTCAAGCAACAGGACATGTTTATATCTTTCAGTGCATCCGTGATTACTGCTAATAAATGAAATACTTTTGGGAGTCTCTCGGCTTTAGCTGTTAGGACTTTAAATAAAACTCCTGTTCCTCTTCTTAGGAACAACACCTTCTGCACTCAGCTTACCGAAGAAACATGTCGTCGTCGTTATTATTATTATTATCGTTATTGTTATTATTACAGTTATTGATGCCTTCTGTTTCGGTCAGGTTTTAATCGTTGTGGTCGGAATAACGGCGGCTGTACCCACCTGTGTCTGCCCCGTCCGAACGGCACGTCGTGCGCTTGCCCTACAGGCATTGTCCTGAAGAGCGATGGCAGGTCATGTGACGACATTCCCGAGTCCTACCTGCTCTTCTCCAACCGCGTCAGTGTGCGGCGCATCTCGCTGGACACCAGCGACCACACGGACGTCCACGTCCCCGTCCCCGAGCTGCACAATGTCATCTCGCTCGACTACGACAGTGTCCAGGGCAAACTGTACTACACCGACGTCTCCCTGGATGTCATCAGGTACTTCAAAATAAATTGTTCCTGCCTCAGGATATTTACCATTGACAACTATTAAAGGACCCTTCAGGAACGTGTCAGTCTCCGCTGCTCCAGTTCCTCTAGTCATCATCAGATGCAAGTCATTTATGTTCTTTTTTTTTTCCCCAGACGGGTGAATTTGGACGGCAGCGGGATGGAGACGGTGATCAGTCAGGGTCTGAAGACTACAGACGGCCTGGCCATCGACTGGGTGGCCAGAAACATATACTGGACCGACACGGGTCGAAACACCATCGAGGTATCCAGACTGGACGGATCAGCCCGGAAAATCCTGATCAACAACAGCCTGGACGAACCGAGAGCCATCGCCGTGTTCCCCAGTAAAGGGTGAGAACCTCAGTGTGTGTGTGTGTGTGTGTGTGTGTGTGTCCGTTGTTTAAGCCCTGAGTGATTAATACTAGGCATGTTATTCGTTTCAGTACCAGTGTTGGTCTGGATCAGCACTCATGCTCGTCTGAAATAAATGATATTGTTGCGTCCCTAATGCTTTCTTTGACTGTTTTTAGGTATTTGTTCTGGACAGACTGGGGTCATATCGCTAAAATTGAGCGCGCTAATCTGGACGGTTCAGACCGCAAAGTTCTGATCAACACGGACCTCGGCTGGCCGAACGGACTCACACTCGATTACGACACGCGCAGGTGAGAAACAGGAAGAGACCTGCGTGTGCATTTAGTAATCATTTGTACAACATGACCATGTGATGTGGTCTTTTAGAAGGAAGTTGTCTAATAAGCAGCATTTTTGGCAGCATTATTCAGTTTTTCCACAAGAGCTAACTGAGTTGTGTGTGTATCTAGCTGAGAAGCTACTGAGGAAATGAACTGTCTTGCCAGTTGATGATTCCATTGTTAGGTTTAGCACCGTTAGAGCACATCTGAGTCAGTCAGTGAATCAACAAGTTAGTGAGTCAGTGAATCAGCGAGTCAGTTAGTGTATCAGTGGGTCATTTAGTCAGTGAATCAGTGGGTCATTTAGTCAGTGAATCAGTGGGTCATTTAATCAGTGAATCAGTGAGTCAGTCAGTGAATCAGTGGGTCATTTAGTCAGTGAATCAGTGGGTCATTTAGTCAGTGAATCACTGAGTCAGTCAGTGAATCAGTGGGTCATTTAGTCAGTGAATCAGTGGGTCATTTAATCAGTGAATCAGTGAGTCAGTCAGTGAATCAGTGGGTCATTTAGTCAGTGAATCAGTGGGTCATTTAGTCAGTGAATCACTGAGTTAGTTAGTCAGTGAATCAGTGAGTCAGTTGGTGAGCGATTCCTTCAATGAGTTAGTGGCACCTCTTACTCTGTGTGCGTGTGTGTGTGTGTGTGTGTGTGTGTGTGTGTGTGTGTGTGTAGGATCTTCTGGGTGGACGCCCACCTGGACCGCATCGAAAGTTCCGACCTGAGCGGCAAACTGCGCCAAGTCCTTGTCACACCTGTATCACATCCGTTTGCTCTCACTCAGGTAGCCTTTTCCTTCATCTTCACCTCCCCTCCCACTCACTCGCTCTCCCACTCACTCCATCCTCATCAGTCCTCCACTCGCTCCCTCAGATCCACTCATTCTTCTCATTCCTCTCCCCTAACAGCACTATCTCCTTCATCCACACCCTTCCATCTCTGACCCTCGTTTTTCCTCCCCATCCCTTATCTTTTTTCCCTCCCCTTCCCCTCCATTCTCCTCTCTCCTCTGTGCCCAGCTGAAGCCGGTTTCCTCTCCTCTAATTCGTTTCTCCCGCATCTCGCAGCAAGACCGCTGGATCTACTGGACAGACTGGCAAACCAAATCAATCCAGAGAGTGGATAAACACACGGGCCGGAACAAGGAGACCGTCCTCGCTAACGTCGAGGGGTTAATGGACATTATAGTGGTGGCACCAAACCGGCAGTCTGGTAAGAGCAGTTAGAGACGCACACGCGCCTTCCTGTTAATTGCTCTGCTTTTATAATATACTGCGATATAACTTCGCAGTTAATACTTTCGCTTTTTCCATGTATTTAGAATACGTTAGGTTAATAAATAGATGTAAAAAGTTACTCACACAGTACATGTCCTTAGTCTCACATCTGTCTCGCGCTCCATCGTCTTTTCCTTTTTTTTTCTCCCCAACATACCCGCGATTCATTTGCGTAGTCAGTCACTGAATCGCATCGGGTTTAGTCACGGGGTCTGACTGGCATCGAAGGCAGCGGATAGGTGTCACCGCTCAGCTTCGAGCGTTCAGCCGCTCCGTGGTGTAAAGCGAATGAATCAACAGCGTGTCCTCTCTTCCGTTAGGCACTAATCACTGCGGCGTGAATAACGGAGGCTGCACGCACCTGTGCTTCGCCAAGACAAACGGGTTTGTGTGTGCGTGTCCCGACGAGCCTGACGAGCGGCCGTGCTCCACCAGTGAGTTTAACACACACACACACACACACACACACACACACACACACACGTTACATGAACACTCATAAGAATAACAGTTATACAAGACCTTTCACAGAGTAATGTGTTAAGAAGGTTTAGTGTTTATATTCCAGTTTTTCTGTTCTCTTAAAGTTGCTGGTTTTGTTCCTGTCGTGCCGGATAAAGTGACCGCCGGCACCCAGGCGCCTAACAAACGCGCCAGACTGCCGACAGACAAACCTCAGCAGGGCCGGCCTGCACAGAAGTGAGTGTTCAAACACTACAGCCACTAAATCTCCAGTTTAAATACAACCCTGCAACGTTCGGGACACTGTACTAGTTTACTAACCCAGATTTAACCCTAACCCTTCCAGCTGCACGGAGAAGAGCGGCGCCGCGGACGGCTGCGTGCAGAGCAACGTGGTGTCCGCGCCTCATGGTATGAGATTTATCTAAACAGCGTTTAATTCCCTTCACTGCTTGATGGAGGAGAACAAAACAGCGTGTGCGAGATCTCACCCGCTCGTCTGTTTTCTCTTTATTGCTGGAAAAAGGGGAAGGACTTCACATCAGCTACGTGATCGGAGGAGCGCTGACGGTGCTGGCCATCCTCATCCTCATCGCCGTCTTCATCATTTACAGGTGCATCAGCGAACAGACACATCACACTGCACGTTCTATTTCACACTGGCTGACTTTCAAGACTGAAATGGGCTTATTTAAAAAAATTTAATAATAATAATAATTTGAAACTGGAAATGTTTACATATAAAGAGACTTGACTGTATTTTTTTTTTTTTAGGATTGATTTTAATATTTATTTGCGGTTTACGGGATTTTCGCGTGAAAGCGTTTAACAGAATTTCAAAAAAGTAGCTGTTTCGTGTTTTAGCTACGGATTTCTAGTCTATTTTTTTGTTACTTGTGCTTTAGTTAAAGGGGAAAAAAATCATTTTAATGCTTCGTATTGTTTCACATTAAAAAATATCTGATTGGTATCGAAAAAAGAGGTAGTGTCGTTTTTAATTATCATATTATTATTATTATGTCATTTACATAATATAGAATTTACACTGAAGAACAGTTTAACAGTGACGTCTAGGCGATTCCTAGTCTAACGCTCACGTGGCGAAATGTTATGCCTTTGTCCCCAGGCACAAAAAATCCAAGTTTGCTGATCCTGGAGTGAGCAACCTGACGTACAGTAATCCGTCCTACCGAACGTCAACGCAGGAAGTGAAAATCGAAACCATGCAGAAGCCACCGATATACAACCAGCTCCGATATAAAAAAGAGGTATGCCTGTTCCTTTATCTTTTACTTTCTTCTGTTATCACATTAAACACTGAGACAGACTTGTTAAATACAGCCTATCCCATCATGCCTCACAAGGAGAGACTTTCATCTGTCGTTCTTTAGCTTCCAAACCGTTCGAGAATAAACACTGTATAGTTTAATATCACTTTTTGTTAAGACTCTCGCTCTGTCTCTCTTCTGATTGGCTGCCGGCTCCCGCCTGTCGCCGCATAGTCCGACTTCTTTCGTGCTGTTTCATGAATTTTTTTTTTTTTTTAATCTGACACACTACAGCTTTAAGTCCACATCATATCAGCTACTTTAGTAGATTTTTCCTTAATAACTTTGACCTACTTTTACCCTACGTTCATCATTTAATCTGTTTTTCTTTCCTCCGCTCTTCCCTCTTCACTGCAGCTTTCTCACCCCTACAACTCCCTCTCTCCTTTCATCTTCTAACTCGCTCTTTTCGTTTCACCAAAAATGGCGGGGAATGAAGGTAGTTAAGCAGCATGACGAGCTGGTTTGCTTCGAAACAGAGAGTGTGTTCTGTTGCAGAGACCTTGTTGAATTCGGAGCTAAATATAAGCCCGAAATCACTCGCATGCGTGTGTGTGTGTGTGTGTGTGTGTGTGTGTGTGCTGGATTTCAGTCTGAAGCTGTTTAATGATGTTTCATTTGACGTTGCTCCTGTAAATACGACTTCATAGCTACAAAAGAGTGCGTTTTTTTACGAGCGTACTAATTAAACAGCTTACTGTCCATGTCCAGCGTTTTTGGTGACGGTGTCACTGAACGCGTCTGCATGAAAACTAGCAAGTGTCTGTGGCGCTTTTCCTTGTGATCGTGTTGTAGAGTTAGACACGTCACATGACGTGTGTTTTAAAGACATGGCTTCATTTCTCAAACTAACCTGCTTTCCTTAAGTATAAAGTTGAAAGTGTTGAAATTGCAGTCCTTATCCTAGCTGATAAAGCGTGTGTGTGTGTGTCAGCAGGAGGGCAGTTACACCAATGAGAAGATCCGTATAGTGGAGGGGGTGTGTCTCCTCTCAGGGGAGGAGCTTTACTGGGAGGATCTGAAGCAGCTGAAAGTGTGTCGAGGAGCTACCTTTAAGACCTGCATGCGCACCGACACGGTGTCCTTACAGGCCAGCTCCGCCTCCCTCCAGGCAAGCTCCGCCTCCTTGGACGACACTGAGACCGAACAGCTGCTTCAAGGCGACCAATCGGAATGCTCGAGTCTGAACACTGCTCCCGTCGTCACGCCCAAACGCCACAGCACGCTCCCCGACACGGGCTGGGTCCCAAATCGCAAACCCTCCACTGAGAGCGAAGTGTGAAGCTCACTCACACCAACACACACACACACACACACACACTCAAAACACTCATCTACTGGAGCCTAAACACCACACACACACACACACACACACACTGCACTGGCCCACCATCCAGTATGTTCAGTGGACGGACAACGCTGACTATTACACCATTGAGGTTTTTTTGTTTTTCGTTTTCAGAGGAATACGAACAGAGCTGGATCAAAAGGACAATTTATGAAACGCTAAAATATCGATATATCAGTATACTGGGAACTGTTTTTTGTTTTTTTGTTTTGTTTTTTTTTTTTTTGTAAACAAAGACATTATTGTGTATGAAACGAGGCTTTTTTTCGCAGATGGTAAACAGCAGACGTTTTTTTTTTTTAACAGCCAACCCCTCATCACTCATCTTCCCTTCATACTGATCTAAATACTGCTAAAGGCCTCACGGGACGTGGGTTAATGGCTGCGCACAAGGACAGAACGCTGTCGCGGTGCTTTCCGAACCTCCTGCGAGGTGCAGCGCCAACGGGCTGATGATGGAGACGGCGCTGCTTCTTCTCATCGTCTGTCTCTGAATTTTAATGTTTTACTCACTTCTTTTCGGTAAATGTAGACAGTATAACATTATGTACTTGATGGACAGTTAAAAAGGAACAGCTCAGTCAGAAATGACACACACACACACACGCACACACACACACGCACACACACACACGCACACACACACGTTCCTCGTAGCCCAGATGTAGCCATTCGTCCAAAACAGCGCGAGTTGTTTATATTTTTCTGTGCTGTTTTTTTTTTTCTCGACATCGCAAACGTTTTTTTTTTTTCCCTCCTAATCTGCAGATAACGAAAGTTCTCTCCGTCCTGCTTTTTATTCCACAGTGGAGTAAAACAGCTAGACGTGTAACTGCCTCCGCTGAAACTCGCCGCACGATGGATTATATTATATAAATATAATGAATTAAACACTTTTCAAAGGGTACCAATAATTTTTGTCCAAACTATTTTAGAATGTTTAGTAAAATAGGTTTAAAAAAAAAAATAAATGCTGATATTTTCAAAAGCGTTTTTTTTGGGGGGGAATTGTGTTTTATTGGAATAAAATCCAAGCAGGGGTGCCAATATTTTTGGCCACGCCTGTATTTTTGATGTACAGCGCGCACGCCTAATATCATGATGACAGCACAGAAAAAAAATAGAAATAACTCCGTAATGATTTCCTTAGTTTAAAAAAAAAAAAAAAGTAATTAAAAATATGATAATTCATTTTAGTTTTAAGTATTGCGATGTGATTTTTTTAACCATATCACTCACCCCTCATACAGAAGATTGCATTACTTGCAAGGTTAAAAGAAAAAAAAAAAGGTGTGTTTGGCATTTCTGATTTCAGACACACACACACACACACACACACACACACACACACACACACACACTGCGCTATTGATCAGTGATGCATTGAAGTTCATTTCTCATGTTTCAGCGCAATGCTGATTTGCTGCTACCACACACACACACACGCACACACGCGCACACACACACACGCACGCGCACACGCACACACGCGCACACACACACGCGCACACGCACGCACACGCACACACACACACACACTGGACACACGTGCCGATAATCGGTGTTACGGTATACCGTCATATTCAACCGATATCTTCAGTATTTCAGCGTAGACAGTTCAAACTGTGTGTGTGTGTGTGTGTGTGTGTGTGTGTGTGTGTGCGTGTGTGTGTGCGTGCGTGCGTGCGTGCGTGTGTGCGTGCGTGTGCGTGTGTGTGTGTGTGAGAGAGAAAGCGTGGAATGAGAATCCCACATGAGACACAGCCGAAGGTCTTTCATAGGAACACAATCCAAACAGGAAGTAATGAAAACTAGAGTGAAGATTTAATATCGGCAAATGCCCCCCTCACACACACACACACACACACACACACACACACACACACACACACACACACACACACACACAGCGAGGCCAATAATCCTGACGGAAGGGCTCGGCAGCTACTTCAGCCTCCATTTTTTTAGCATCTCCACGTAACCTGCTTCTTGTTTTACCTAAAAATTTCAAACTGACTGACAAAAAAACCCAGTTGTACAGAGTCGAAACTGCAGAGGAGCATTTCTATGTGTTAAAAGATGTTTTATTGTTATTGTATAGTTCCTTTTTTTTTTTTTTTTTTTGTACAAAGGGATTTTTTTTTATTGCGTTAAAGGGATTGTGAACGTTTTTTCTAATTTATTAACACAAAGTCAGATGGATTCAGCTTCGTTTTATGTTTTCTTTTCTTCTCTGTGTGCAGGTTTAGCAGCATCAGTAACAAGATTATATATTTTTTAATGATTTAATGATTTTAGCAGCACTCCCTGTCTTCATTAATCCATTTTTATAAACTCTAATTAAAAAAACAACACCACTAATAATATGCTATAGTTAATTCCTTTATAGGAACAGTGCAGCGAAACAATCAGAAGTGTACAATATTTCATCCAACTCACACAAATCGCTCAGCTCGTCTTCATGTATGTGCTTCGGATCATAATCTCGATTTTAAACAAGTGATTTTGTAAAAAGATTGATGTTATATGTTATGATGTTATAATGGATTTATTACCGTACTTTATTGGGGTTTATAAAAATGAACTACAAATGCAGTTATTTTGAACCAAAAACCTGGGTACGTTTTTTTTTTTTGTTTTTTTAAATGAAGTTATGTTTATGTGATGATTTTAGGCATGAGCTGTGTTTTTAAAGAATTTTAAGTCTTGTTAGCCGTCTCTAAACACAGACTGAACAGCAGCGTCTGCACTCGGAGAAGAAACAAAACGCCGAATTACTCCTCCTGGCTTTGTGAAAGCAGGTTTTTAAAAAAAAAAACAAAAAAAACAAACAAAAAAAACATTTCATTGCCAAAATGCTGAACAGTCCCTTTATTTTTGACTCACTGGAGAGGACTTTATGAACCACTTTCTGTTTTTTTTTTCTTTCTTTCTTCTTTTCATTCTCCACACCATGTCAATGACGTGCCAGTTATTTAACAGAGTGCTCTTTTATGTCTCAGAAAGATCAGTATACATGTAACTGTTGTAAAGTTAATTAAGAGATATTTATAATTCCTTTGTTTTGGTTGTCACTTGGGTGTAAATATGAAAAGTCTGTATATGAATTTTCTGCTTTGCGATACTAACAAGCCGTGTTGTGTGACAGTGAATTACTTCTTTGCTATCTTTTAATATAAAACTGCATTTGAATAGAGATGTAGTACGTGGTTTTGGCTTTTATTTGGTTTGTCCGTATTTGCGTACCAATTCAAACTGCATTTCTGGAAGTTGATTTAATAATAAGAACAAAGACATGATCTTTATTAATTAAATAATCCACAGATTTAGATTTGAATTAGACTGAATTTAAGTAAAGGTGCCCCGACTGACTCGTTATGTTAACAATACGTTAATCAAAAACACATGTACACAGCGTACATTAAGAAAATGAAATTATATGTTGTTTACCAGCACTACTTCGCTAGAGAAAATGGTGCAATTCTCTGTTTTTTTATATATCAGGGCCTAAATAACAATTCTGTGCTCCTCACCAACTTCTATACACAAACAAGTAACTTCAGCTGACAGCAAAAAAATGCAACAGATTTCAATATGTGGTCGTTTTTTCCCAAAAAGTAAACCAACATTTAGTGTAATAAGTACACCCTATAATCCAGTAACATGTAGACCACCTTTAGCAGCAAATAACTTGAAGTAAACCTTTTCTGTAGGAGTTTATCAGTCTCTCACATTGTTTTGAAGAAATTTTGGTCCACTCTTCTTTACAACGTTGCTTCAGTTCATTGATGTTGGAGGGCATTAGTCCCACCACAGCATCTCAATGGAGTTGAGGTCTGAACTTTGGCTTGGCCATTCCAACACCTTGTTTTTTTCTTCTTTAGCCATCCAGATGTTTGCTGTTGTGCTTGGGATCATTGTCCTGTTGCATGACCCAATATCATCCCAGCTTAAGCTGCTAGACAGCTGGCCTCACATTTGAGTTCATTGTTGTGTCAATGACTGTGCAGGTTTCCCAGGTCCTGCAGCTGCAAAAGAAGCCCCTAATTCATCACCCCTCCACCACCACCATGCTTGACAGTTGGTATGAGGTGTTTGTGGTGGTACGCTGTGCATGATGACCAAACATCTCCACCTTGGTCTCATCAGTCCAAAGGACATTCCAAAGCCACCCTTCCATGAAAACCATACTTGTTCAGTCTTTTTCTGATTGTGCTGTCATGAATGCCCACTCTTGGGAAGATTGGCAACCATCTTGAAGGCCCTCTATTTGTAAACAATCCTTCTCACTGTAGAATGGGGAATTTCAAATTGTTTGGAGATGGCCTTATAACCCTTCCCAGATTGATAATCAGCAACAGTTGCTTTTCTGAGATAATGGCTTTTGTCCTTCCTTCTGGAAATGATGTAGACACACACCTGAGTGCTCCAGAACACCAACCTGCCAAAAGTTCTGCTTTTGTAGAGGTAGTCACACGTCTTGATGATTAACTAATATTGTGCATGTCATTAGTAACACCTGGCTGATTATTACTCTCTTAATGACTGTGGAAGTAGGAAGGGTGTACTTATTTTTTCCCACCTTGTTTCTGAATGTTGGTTTACTTTTTGGGGAAAGATGACAACATATTGAAATCTGTTGAGTTTTTTTTTTTTTTTTTTTGGTCATCTGATGTTATTTGTTTTATAGAAGTTGGTGAGAACCACACAATCGTTATATAGGCCCTGACAAATAATAAAAATTTTTTTTAAATAAATAAAAACATAGAATTGAAGGAGGGTGTACTTTCTTTCCCATTATTATTATTATTATTATTATAAACAGTTTAAACTGTTAAGTTTTACATTAGGTTTCTCTTAATGGACATTATTTAACAAATTAGTTAACACGAACACCATTCTTCAGAACAATGACCCAAAGCTCCATCGCTCCAAATGATGCAAGATCTATTTATGGAAGAAGCAGTGAGCTGGAGTTCTGTCTGTAATGGACTGGCCAGAGAAATCCCTGGATCATGAGCCCTACTGAGCGGTTCTGGGAGCAGGTTGAGCGGATGGTACGGAAAAAGTGCTCCTTAAGGCAAACTTGTGGGAGGGGCTTCAGGAAGCATGGGGTGGATTTTCTGCAGATTACCTCAACACACTGACAGTAACAGCGTGTAAAAGGTCTACAAATGGAGGATTCTTTGATGAAAGCAAAGTTTGAGGCACTAAATTGTTATTCTAATCATTATTTCTAACCTTGTCAGTGTTTTAATAATATTTCTATTCAGTTTGCAACTTTGGACTTTGGTGAATAAAAGTACTCATGGAAAAATAAGAGTTTTCGTTGAAAATGAATATATGTATATTAGTGTGTGTGTGTGAGTGTGTGTGTGTTTACAAAGATTAAAGAATTGACACTAAAGTGTAAAAAAAAAAAAGGTTCAGAAACATTTCAGGCATAAAAATTCATTCATATAAAATCAACAACAATAAACGTTGAATAAATGTATTATTTCAACAATAAACGTTGAATAAATTTGTGAACTTTCTCTTCCGCCATCATTGTACCATGTGACCCTCGGTCGCGTTTGAACTGACCTATCAAAGCCCTCCTTGCGAACACGTGATCTGACCAATCAGAAGCTCCGCGCGCATGAGCTAGCCAATCAGAATCGGGATTTCTGTTGGGCATAAATTTTAAACGAAGCTCGCGACGCTCAGCTGCTGTGTGTTAGTGTTAGTGTTGAGCTGAGCTGAGCTAAGCTAAGCTAAGCTAAGAGTACAGGAGTGACAGCTTTTAACCGCCTTGCAGCTCAAACTGTGTTTTAGGACGAGCTGTAGGATAAAGTCTAGGGTAAGTTGGCTTTTCTCTACAAGTAGTGTAAGTTTTATTTGTATTGTTTTTTACGGGTACTGGTTGTTATTCTTGGTTGTTCTGCAGGTTGTCAGTGCGCATGCGCAGGGTGTTGATGAGACGTGAGAATATTTCCACTGCTTTACGATGTAATACTTTAAATCCGTAAATCTGGTCCTGTGGAAGTCTAGTTGGCTCGTTAGTGCTCTTTCTGAGTGTTTGTGTAACTGCAGCAGCAGTAAACAGCACAGAAAGCCTCTCTAGTTTCTCCCAGATCCCCCCATGAGCCTCCTGTTTAGAGGAAAAACATGCAGCACATCAGCCTCTGGTTCTTCTCAGCTCTCTTACCAACATGTGACACAAGTTTCTTGTATTTTATTTTTCCTCCAAATAATGAAGCTTTAGAAACTTTCTAAAGACCACAAAGTAGTGCTCCTGGGTGGAGAGAGAGAGAGAGAGAGAGATTCTTATTCTTCTACACTATCTGGAGGAAAAAACTAAAAAAAAAACCCCTGTGTAAATAAATTAAATAAATAAATAAATAAAGTGGTGGTTTTCTGACCTCTTGCTATAGCAGATACTATTGAACAAACCCCAGCAAGTATATTGTGGCTTCATTAGGTTTAATCTGGGTGTAAGGGTCTCAGTGCAGCTATATATGTTCCTGTGTAATCATATAATCCTCGCAGGTTTTCATCCTCGGCGTTGGACATCATGGGAGACGACAGTGAGTGGATGAAGCTTCCCACAGACCAGAAGTGTGAACATAAGGTAGAGCAATCTCACTCCCTTTTGTTTCTGTGGCCTTGTGCTCGTGCATACAACACAGCCTGAATTCATTTTCAATAACAATTTCGAATACATATATTTATTTTTAACCCCAGGTTTGGAAAGCGAGGTTAAGCGGCTACACGGAGGCTCTGCAACACTTCCAGAGGATTACGGATGAGAAGAGTCCAGAGTGGGGCAAATACCAAGCACTGATCAAGAAATTTGTGACCGATTCGAACGCAGTGGCACAACTTAAAGCGCTAGAGGCAGCTCTGGCTTATGTTGAAAATGCACACGTAGCATCTAGGTAATGTAAAATATATCCACTGTTCTGCTCTCTCTCTCTCTCTCTCTCTCTCTCTCTCTCTCTCTCTCTCTCTCTCTCTCTCTCTCTCTCTCTCTCTCTCTCTCGTTGACGGGAATCTCTCAGAAGTAGAGGTGGAAGCTATTTTGACTGGCATCTGCACTAATAAGGAAGGCTAGAACCAGGAAACAGTTAGTTGGAATATTAAGGGTACCAGCAGTAGTGGTAAAGCTCTACAGTGATCTCTGCGTTTCCTTCCTCCAGAACTGTTGGCGAGGTCGTGTCCGGTGTGGTGTGTAAAGTCTTTAACCAACCCAAAGCACGTGCTAAAGAGCTTGGCTCGGACATCTGCCTGATGTACATCGAGATCGAGAAAGGCGACGCGGTCCAGGAAGAGCTTCTCAAAGGCCTCGATAATAAAAACCCGAAAATCGCCCTCGCCTGTGTGGAAGTGTTGAGACGGGCGGTGAGGTGAGTGATGAAAGCGGCGTGGTGACCAATATGGTGTGTATAGGAATGGATTCTAATAAATCAGAAGTGACCGGACCGCATCAGGCATTTAACCTCCTGACCTGCTGGATCCAAATTTAGCAGAACAAACATGGAGGACAGAAAATATTTTATTTCCCTTTAATAGTCTGCTAGCTAATAAACTGAAGACAAGGTAAGCGGTGAAGCAGGAATCTTTTGTTTAAAATGAATTCCTTTGAAATTTTAGGAAGAAAATCTGCTAATGTAAGGTTGTTTGATTAAAAGCAACCGCCATTTCCTTCTCGTCATCTAAACGGCAGTGTTCTTTAAGCTGAGAGCATCGTTTTCTCTCAACTGCTGGCTTATAACCTCAGAGTGACTTCTTCTGACTGTTTATATTTTAGCCATCAGTACTTTTTCAGAAGTTGGATGTTCTTTACAAAGTGACCGGCCTTTTCTCAGTTCTTCTCTTTTTTTTTTTTTTTGGTCTTCAGTGAGTTTGGAGCGAAGATCATCCCCCTGAAGCCGGTTGTGAAGGTGCTGCCGAAGCTCTTCGAGTCCCGAGAGAAGGCGATTCGGGACGAGGCCAAGCTGCTCGCCGTCGAGGTCTACAGGTGGATCCGAGATGCTCTGCGTCCTCCGCTTCAGAGCATTAACCCCGTCCTGGTAAGGAAGAGACCTTCAGTCTTTACATGTTACTGGATTTGCAGCAACTGATTTTATATATTTGCCTGTGCGCCAGCTGAAGGAGCTGGAGGAGGAGTGGGCGAAGGCAGCAGCACCGCGACAGAGCCGGTTCCTGCGGTCACAGCAGGACCTTCGAGCCAAGTTTGAGCAGCAGCAGCAGAATGGAGGAGACGGAGGAGGAGAAGAAGAAGGAGATGGTACTTTAGTGTTCTTTTATATACGCAGTAATGCTTCTTCTTAAGAAGTGCCCTACGTGAAGGTGGCAACAATGCGAGAATTTAACGACGCTCCCGTCTCACAGGCGATGCGGCGGAAGCGGCTCCTGCCGTCGACGCTTATGAGCTGCTGGAAGCGGTGGAAATCCTCTCGAAATTACCCAAAGACTTCTATGAGAAGATTGTAAGGAAGATCTTTGGTCCTGCTGTGGCCTTTAATCCTCAGCACACACGCTGCTACTGAGTACAAATCTTGCCGTGTTGTAAATCAGGCGAAAGTTAATGCATTTTCATACTGTACATCACTTTCTCTCATTTCTTTGTAATCGATGTCTGAAATAGTTGTCCGTATTCCACGACTTTTGTTTTCAAAGCCTTAAGATGTGAGCAGACTGCTTGTGTACTTGTTTATATAGGATGCGAAGAAATGGCAGGAGAGGAAGGAGGCGTTGGAAGCTCTGGAAGCTTTAACCAAAAACCCCAAACTAGAGGGCGGAGAGTATGGAGACGTTGTCAAGGCTCTCAACAAGGTAAAAAAACCCGAAACGGATGGATATAGTTTAAAGAATCCCTCTTGGACAGATCAGCCATAGAGATGAGAATCCTAGCTGAGCTGTCTCTCTTTAGATGACGTTCATTCTGTGTTAAGTTGCGCATCATTAGTGATTTCTCCGGGTTTTCTTCCAGGTCATCGGAAAGGACACAAACGTCATGTTGGTGACGCTCGCCGCCAAGTGTGTAGCTGGACTTGCCGCTGGTCTCCGGAAGAAATTTGGCACCTACGCTGGTCATGTAAGTCCTTGTATACCAAATGACTGTCAGCTGTTATTTATTTTGTGTCTTGTTCTTATTTATTGTGTGTGTGTGTGTGTGTGTGTGTGTGTGTGTAGTTGGTGCCAACCATTTTGGAGAAGTTCAAGGAGAAGAAAGCTCAGGTGGTTCAGGCACTGCAGGAAGCATCAGATGCAGTGTTTCTTTCTGTGAGTGTCGTCTAAAACACTTCAGCCGACTCTGTGTGTGACCTGAAAGTGAAATCGCTCCACTGTAAATGACGGCATGTGTAATTCCTTTCAGACGACACTCGAAAAAGTAAGCGAGGACGTGCTGGCCGTGATGGACAGCAAAAACCCATCGATCAAGCAGCAGGCCTCGCTGTTCCTCGCCAGGAGTTTCCGGCATTGCACTCCCACCACGCTGCCCAAAAACCTCCTCAAACCGCTCTGTGTCGCGCTGCTGAAGGTACGACTCCAGACCCACGTTCCACACTCTGTATTTCATCTCCACAACGTACTAATAAAGTCAACTACAGGAACAAAGCCACGCTTTAACGCCTGCTGCATGATCCAGTGGAAAATGTTGCACCAGTGTTTTTCTGGACGTGACGTGTAAAGCATGACTCTCTTCCTCATTCCTGTAGCAAGTGAACGATTCCGCTCCCGAGGTTCGAGACGCAGCCTTCGAAGCCTTGGGCACGGCGCTGAAGGTGGTGGGCGAGAGGGCCGTTAACCCTTTCCTGGCTGATGTGGATAAACTCAAAGTTGACAAGGTGTGTCCAAAAGTCAATGCCTTTCCATTTTCTGCAAATAACTTGTGGAATATACAGTATGCCAAGGCTTTTTATGCTTAAAAAAACTGCGGTTTTCTTAATCCTTTTTGTAGATTAAGGAGTGTGCTGAGAAAGTGGAGCTGCCTGGAGGAAGGAAAGCTGCAGGCCAGGTGAAGATCAGTGCTCCGAAAGCCCAGCCTGCAACAGCAGCCCCAGCATCTGCCCCTGCCAGGAAACCGCCCACAGCCTCTGCTGCCAAGGTAGTGAGAGATTCTCTTCCTAATAAACCCTTTTATTTCTAATAAAGCAAAAAGCTTTATGTAATTACAGCTGGTGGGAAAGTAAAGCCAAGGACACTCAAGACATGAAGCAATTATCTAGATCTATATATATCTATCTCTATCTGTGTGCTCTTAAGGTAATTAAAAGCCAGACTGAGGGAGTCTTAAATTTACAATGAATTTAATGAGACTGGGATGTTGAGAATAAAAGAAACTGGTTGTAAAGAGAGCTTTCTCCGGTTCTGTATCCAAGGCTGTGTTGCACTGTAATGTTTGTTAATGTCTTATGTACTTATTTTTAAACTTTGTGATTCAGCCATCCGCTCCCAACAAGAAGGCCAAAGCCTCTGCACCCAGAGGAACATCTGCTCCCGCCAAAGCTAAGAAACCCGAGAGCAGGGACGCGACGGAAGCCGAGCTCTCGGTAGATAAAGTTTGAGATTGTGATCTTGTTTGTTTATTTTTGAACACGCGGTCAGGTTGTGTGAGGCATGTATGAAGTGTCGTTTGCTCTTGCTCAGCCCGAGGCGTGTGAGGAGAGAGCCGCTGCGGTCCTTCCGGCGACCTGCATGCAGATGCTGGACAGCGCAAACTGGAAGGAAAGGGTGGCTGCCATGGAGGAGTTTCTCCAGGTAACACACTGTAGGGCCAGTATGTGTACAGCTGCTCAGGACATTTCTTGAGCCTGAGAATAAGAGCAGCATACAAAAATTGTTTAGCCGTAAGAGTGCTCTGAAGTGGCGTTTTTCAAACTGTGACTCTCGGAAGCTTTCTGTACATCCGCCCAGGACTCTTAAACATCCTCTTCAAAACTTTCTTTAATTATGGACTCACGGAGTTGTTTATTTTCCAGGCCATAGAGCTCATGGACAATAAAGAGATGCCCTGCCAGGCTCTCGTCCGGATGCTGGCCAAGAAACCTGGCTGGAAAGAGACGAACTTCCAGGTAAACCCTTTTGTTTTCTTTAAATAGTGCCCTTGGAAGACCTTTGTTAGATATAATTGGAAGGAGAGGAAAAAACAATGTGATTTTAGATAAATTGACTAAAAATAGTTGCAGCCCTTATTATTGGTGTTAAATCTTCATGATATGAACGTTATTGGCTTAAACAGCTCCATTCTTTCTGCTCCACATTGAGGTGTTGACTGGACCACTGACGCTTTAGTTTTGACGTCTGCTACGTGTTCTTCCTGAGCTCTCTGGTCATTTAGATTTATTTATTATTTTTTTTGTGTGCATGTTTTTAGGTGATGCAACTGAAGCTGCAGGTCGTTTCTGCCGTGGCTCAGAGAGGCTCGTTCTTCTCCAGAACGTCAGCCCTGGCCGTGCTGGAAGCCGTGGTGGATAAAGCTGGAGATGTGAAGTGCGGCGCGAGAGCGAGAGAGGCTCTGACGGCCATCGCCGAAGCCTGCACTCTCCCGTGGACCGCAGAGCAGGTGTGTGTGTGTGGAATGCCGTGTACGGTACCATCAGCGCTTTCATCAGATCACACCGATCAGATCTGTTCATCTGCAGCCTCCTGTTGAGACGATATGCTTTTGTTTTTAAATTTCAGGTCGTATCCATGGCCTTTGGTCAGAAGAACCCTAAAAACCAGGCTGAAGCTCTGAACTGGCTTTGTGGTGCTATAGAGGAGTTTGGATTTACAGGGTAGGACACGTGGATATCGATCTCTGCGCTTTTAGACAAGACACTCTACACTACTCTACAGCTTCATGCTGTAAAAGTCAAGTGTGTGTGTGTGTGTGTGATGTATGTTTATTTATATATCTTTCTTTCTTTCCCAGAATAAATGTAAAGGCGTTTATTAATAATGTGAAGACTGCTTTGGCTGCCACCAATCCCGTGAGTGTTTTCCTTCCAGATATCTATATTTTATACTCAGATCAGTCGCGTGTAGATTTTTAAATGTTTTGCCCATTAAATGTGAACAAGTGATTAACTGTGGTATCGTTTCTTTAACTTTTTCAGTAAAGCCACTAGACAAATGCTACAGCCCCATGTTTAGTGTGTGTGTGTGTGTGTGTGGTTAGGCTGTGAGAACTGCTGCCATCTCTCTCCTGGCTGTGATGTACCTGTACATGGGTGCTCCTCTCCGCATGTTTTTCGAGGACGAGAAAGCTGCACTGCTTTCGCAAATAGACGCGGAGTTCGAAAAGGTCTGTGGGGGTTTATTTAATTTATTTATTTTTTTTATTTAAAAGCTCATTTAATCATCAAGTTTGTTCTAGCTGCAGTAGTAGTAGTCTATTAACAGTGGTATTACTGCATACAGCTATAACTTGGTAACATGGTTGATATTTTAATCAACAGAAAAATGTCAAAAGTGATTTTCATCTTTTTTTTTTTTTTTTTTTTCCTTCCCTCCTCCTTTTGTGTATCAGATGAAGGGCCAGACTCCCCCTGCTCCTATAAGAGGCCTGTCAAAAACGAGTGGGGTAGAAGGAGAGGAGGAAGGTGATAAAGAGGAAGAAAATGACGGAGGTGCAGATGTTGTGGATCTTCTGCCTCGAACAGACATCAGGTGAAACCCAGTCCTCTATGGACTTGTCCTTTTTTGGAATGTTTCACTTCACTGCCTGCAGTGCTGTTCTAGGACATTTTTCTCCTTACTGCAGTAACAGGAAGTATGAAACTAAAATCTGAATGTTCTCAGTGCAGTGCTCAGCATTGTCTGTTAACCCACACCACCTGATACTCTACTGGACTAATTAAACCAGTCGCGTGGGTGATTATTTAGTTGCTGGACCACTTGCCTACGCAAGACTGAGGCACTGGAGATGTTTACACGTCCTCTGTCCATCTTAACGTTTACAGCGACAAAATCACCTCGGACATGGTGTCAAAAATCGGCGACAAGAACTGGAAGATGAGGAAGGAGGGACTGGAGGAAGTTACCGCTGTGATTTCCGAGGCTAAGTTCATCAAACCCAACATCGGGGAACTTCCTGTGGCGCTTAAGGCGCGCCTTACAGACTCCAATAAAATACTGGTGAGTGTTTCCTGTGATTCAGTCCAGTTTGTAATGCACACTTTGCCTCCACACGCAGGGTTTGTGTTTCTCCGCAAAACAGTCTGTGTGTCTGTGTGTGTTAGGTCCAGCAGACTCTCTCCATCCTACAGCAGATGGCCACAGCAATGGGTCCTGCCCTAAAGCAGCACGTTAAAGGCCTTGGCTTCCCCATCATCACTGTACTCACTGACAGCAAGGTGAGCTGCAGAAGGGCCGAACGAGTTCCCATTCATTAACGATATATTTAAATCTTTCCATGCCACAGTGTGTGTGTGTGTGTGTGTGTGTGTGTGTGTGTGTGTGTGTGTGTGTGTGTGTGTCAACAATATAGCGGTAATGGTAATCAGCATATTGACTTAAATGATCGTATTCTCCTTTTCCCAGAATGCTGTGCGTGCCGCAGGTTTGGCTACTCTGAACGCATGGGTGGCTCAAACCGGGATGAAGGAGTGGTTGGAGGGGGAGGACTTGGCCGAGGAGCTGAAGAAGGAAAATCCATTCCTCAGACAAGAGGTTAGTGTGTAGATGCTTAACTCACCCATAAGTCTGTTTGGCTAGAGGCCTTTGTGACTTTAAACCGCACGCCTACTACCCGTGCGAAGTTAACTAAAGCATTAAGAGTCCATTTATCATGTGATTACTTCTCACATTCAGACATCTTCCGCGTGTGTGTGTGTGTGTGTGTGTGTCACACAGTGTAATTAATATCTAATACCTCTTCAGTATAATACAGTCAGTGTCTGAGTCCAGCTTCTTGGCTAAGAGATCTCCTCTGTTCTCTGAGGGTTGACCTTTTCTTTCCCGTGGTTGTCTAGCTGTTAGGTTGGCTGGCTGAAAAACTACCCACCTTGCGCTCGGTTCCCGCAGACTTTGCTCTGTGTGTCCCTCATCTCTACTCCTGCCTGGAGGATCGTAACGCAGACGTGCGGAAAAAAGCCCAAGATGCACTTCCAGTGTTTATGATGCACCTGGGTTATGACAAGATGAACAAAGCTGCTGCTAAGCTGAAGGTACGCGTGGATTCTGAAGTGCGTTAACAGTACAACGTCGATACAAATGGTTTACCTACATGCATAATATCAGTTTAAGACACAAGGTTTAATTAATTTTGATTATTAAGCCAGATATCTTTTCATGAATGCATGGTTTGCTTTAAATGACACATTTTCTGTTTCTCTTCTCTAGCCGGCATCTAAAGATCAGCTGGTTGCCTTGTTGGAAAAAGCGAGATCTGCCATGCCTGCCAAACCTGCAGCTCCGAGTAAACCAGCGCCTGCTGCTTCCAGCAATGTCAAACCTGCCGCAGCTCCTCCAGGTTAGTGCCGCAAACGCGTACGTCAGGTTCGGACATGTGTAACGTTTAGACTGTGAAACCGAGAGAGTCTAGTGGCCCGTGGAATCTGTAATGTAACTGCAATAAAAGCCACCAAAGATGCAGTATTCCCGTTGCTGAAATTCCGTATATAGCTAGCGAATCAAAGAATCCTGCTTTGTGAGACAGGCTATTGGTTATTCTTATTATAGACCAAACAGATTTCATCAGGTTTAAAACTTTGAGCAGCATCAGTCACAGACTCGCGCGGTTGTATGCCTGACTGCTGTCATCGAGTTCAGTACGTCTGTTTGTGCGTATAGTTCCAGAAAAAACTGTTCCAGTGAGTGAACAGCCACCAGCAGAGTCCAGAAAGACCAAACCAGCAGCTGCACCCAAAACTAAGGTGAGTGTGAGCCTTTCCCACTGTAGAGAGAGGTGTTTTTGTAACTAGGTAGCAGAAGTCCTAATATAATAATTAAGCATGGTTCCCCTTCGAGCTCTCTGTTGCCTGCAAGGCAAGTTGAGGTTGCACTTGAAATCTTAATCCCCTTTACTTTCTCTATTTTCTTTATTTTCTCCTTGTGTTTTTCACATTTCCAGCCTGTTGTGAAGAAACCACCTGGCAAAGTTGAGGAAGAGCGGAACGGTCCCATCTTCATCCTTGTTCCCAACGGGAAAGAGCAACGGATCAAGGAAGAGAAAAGTCAAAAGGCATGTTTCGTCGTTCAGATTAATACGTAACTAACCTTTACAGACTTTGCACCAGTGCTGTGTGTCTTTACATTTGTGTATTTTATATTTGTGCACTGGGCTGGTGTGAACTTGATATTTCCCTGCTCAGTAAATAACAAAAAAAAACACAATAAATGATTTAAATGTCCAGAACAGCCTAAAAAAGACAGTAGTCGGGAGCTGCTTGCTGGCAGTGGCAATTGTGAAAACTTTGCTGGATGTTCAGGTGATTCCTCTATAAACAGTAAAAACCCATAGCGTTTCTGTTCTAGTCCTTTTACAAATCTGTTGTCTAACGTCCACGTGGCCGACATTTTCACTGCTGATCTTTCACTGGTCTGCCCAGGGTGATTCCCCGTCAGAGTCCGCGACGTTAACATGCACACCAATCACTTTCCCGTGTGC
Source organism: Pangasius krempfi (assembly GCA_037576825.1). Taxonomy (NCBI): domain Eukaryota; kingdom Metazoa; phylum Chordata; class Actinopteri; order Siluriformes; family Pangasiidae; genus Pangasius; species Pangasius krempfi. The sequence goes on along the minus strand of CM074984.1, from coordinate 24,500,136 downwards.
GTGATGTGTTTGCAGGTGTTAAAGTGGAACTTTTTATCGCCACGTGAGGAGTTTGTTGATCAGCTGAAGAATCAGATGGCTGCATGTGTGGCTAAATGGCTGATGGAAGACCTCTTTCATGCGGATTTCCAAAAACACATCAAGGCAATCAGCACCATGATGGAGGTGAGTCCCAGTCAGTCCTGGGTTAAACTCTTCCACTTGCCCTCAGCTGAATCCCTGAGTCATCACACTGATCTTTTGAAAGATGGTGCACACAATGATCAACTTTCAGCTGCATTTGATATGGACTATGGCTGCTATAACGTGCCCTTTTTCCTAGCACCTGGAGGCAGAGTTCGAGGCCACAGTCAGCAGTTTGGATCTGATCCTGAAGTGGTTCACCCTGCGCTTCTTTGATACGAACACTAGCGTGCTGATGAAGGCTCTGGAGTATCTCAAGCTCCTCTTCGTCACTCTCAGTAACCAGGACTACCATCTCACTGAGCATGAAGCCACGTTGTTCATCCCTTACTTCATCCTGAAGGTAGAAGTGCTTTTGAGCAATTCAAGTGCATCTCGTTATACTTTTAAACAGTTCTCTTATTAGCATTACGTGCTATCTGCCCTCTTCTGCATACGTGAGCTCATGGAGGCCCCTGATTGGTTAGTGTTGAATGCAATTGTGTGTGTCTGTGTGTGTGTGTGTCTGTCTGTGTTAGTTTTAGCAGCCATGTTGAATCCAGAATAATTCTTCTTCAGTTTCTGAAGGTGGATTTGTCAAGTGTTTGAATTATTTTTAATTGTATAGTTTTAATACCGACTTCAGTTATTCTTCAAATTCTTGTTTATGTGCCAGTGCTTTTACTGCCCCAAGCGTTCCTTTCACTTAAGGTGAATTTGAGATTTTAGGCGTGTGTGTTGAGCAATGTGCCTGGAATGAAGGCTTAGCCTCTAGTTTATTTTCCTTCCTGAGCTAAGGTAATATCCATGTGACGAGATGATGTAGTGATCTCTTGTGAGCCATCGCGTTTGTAGTCCACGGACTGCAGGTACAGGATAGCTTTTCCGAATACCTGCGCACTTTTTTCCCCCAGATGGGCGAGCCGAAAGACGTGGTGCGTAAAGACGTGCGCAGCATCTTCAGCCTTCTGCGCAAAGTTTACCCGGCTAGCAGAGTCTTCCCTTTCCTCATGGAGGGCACAAAGTCCAAGAACTCCAAACAGAGAGCTGGTGAGTAAATGCAGCTCTAAATGCTGCTCAGGAGTGGTTCATTTACAAACACTTATATCCAGCTTAATTTGTAAGCACACAACAGGACTGTTTCTTCTTATCTCGAGGGGGAAAAAACCATTTCATCCCATTATATAAAGTCAGCCTGTGAATGAATTGCTCCTAATTATCTTATGCAGTTTATAGTGTTCTATAACTTTGATGCTTATTAGCAGTTCATCCCGTTTCCTCGCGTCCGCAGAGTGTCTGGAGGAGCTCTGCTGTCTTGTTGGGCTGTGTGGAATGTCCGTGTTCCAGCAGACGGCGGCGAAATCCTTGCGTGAAATTGCCGTACACATCGGCGATCGAGACACGGCCGTCCGTAACGCTGCTCTGAACACGGTTGTGGCAGCTTACAACGTCTGTGGAGAGCACGTGTACAAACTCATTGGCCAGGTAGTTCACTGCGTATTCTGCCTATTGGGCATCACTTTCATTTATTTATTGATTATTACAGTAAAGTAATACATTCATCTTCTGCAGCTGTCAGAAAAGGACATGAGCATGTTGGAAGAGCGAATCAAGCGTTCTGCTAAGAAACCCTCGGCCCCCGCTGCTCTCGTTAACAAACTCCAGCCAGAGGAGAAAACTTGCGGGCCGGCTAACACTAGCCTGCTACGCAAACCGAACTCTGAAGCAGCAGCAGCACCTCCTAAGCTGAGGTAGGCTGATGAGACTCGCAGGGGCCATCCACACACACACACACACACACACACACACACACACCTTTCAACATGAATTTTCCCTAGTGTATTAGGTTTAACATAGTCTTCAAAGTTCAAAGAAATACTATTGTTGTGGTTGTTCCTGTTAATTAGAAATATTTTCAATGCCATATTTTGTCATTTAATGAGCAACGTTAATCTTTGACAATGAAAATCAGGGGCTTTATCCACAAAGAACCGAACAGGAGCCATAGCTGACTTCTATTTGTTAAATTAATTGATTTTTTTGGTCTTTGTGTGCCTGCAGTCTTTAATCTTCATAAACAGCGCGATGTTTTTCATTCCTCAGCGAGATACGGCGTCAGAACGCAGCCGTTCAGCAGCAGAGCCCCGTGGTGCCGCGCCAGTTTCAGCTCGACCCCAATTTCATCGTGGATCTCCCCGAAGCCATCATGCCCGACCTTCTGGTGGTGGAGACCGCCGAATCGTCACCTCTGGACGTGCCCGAGTTCAAGTACAGGTAGGATTTCTAATGTGGGAAAAAAACTACTAATGAAAGCATTAAGATTGGGTGTAATGTGAATAAAACTCATTTATAATGAGTTACAGAGGAGATGGAGCTGTAAAAGTTTACTTTATACAGCCTGGAAGTATGAACCTGATGATTCATGCTGAATCCATGTCTCCACCAGGCTGGGAACTGATCTTAAAGCTCACCTTTGTACACAGCCTGTTGTATTCCGACATGAAAGAGCAGGACAAAAATAACATCACCGAATGCCTCGATCCTCCAGTGAAGCTTTCCACCTCCTGCACTAACAGGATTCCGTCTGCCTCTGCTAATGAGCGCGACGGTGCTGCTGCAGGAGGACAGCAGACGTCCACGACTAACTGCAGGGTAGCGTCTGGATCTGACGTGTTTTAACGTGTTTTAACGTGGGCGTTTTAAAGTCATTAAATCCCGTCTCGCCCACCCACGTGCCGTTTCTCACACACACACACACACACACACACACACACACACACACACACAGCGGAATAAAAAATGTTTGAATTCCTGTCAACACTGACAAACGGCTGCCTGCAGGAATTTTAAGTATTCATTAGTAGACATGAGACGAGATCACACACAGTCTCCCTTCTACCCCAACTGCCTCAAAGCATGCTTACTTTATAGTCCAGAAAGTGAAGCTAATCGGAAGGAAGTGTTGTCCAAATTACACTAAAAAACACGCTACCAGGAATTTTCTTCTTTCTGAATTTATGGTTTCTTCTTCCTGTCTACAGGTTGCCTTCTGTCTCCAGCAGTATTGGCGAATCTGCAGCCAGCATTAGTCTGGTCATTTCCCAGGTCGCCAGCTCCGACGCGAAAACCAGCCTGCAGGGCTTGGCTAAGGTACAGTGGTGTGTCTGTAGTCCTGGCTTCAGTACACACGTGTAGGCACAATAAATAAAAAAAACTGCACTAGGACTGAGCTTGCTTTCAAGACCAGCCGACTTGAACTAAAAGAGCTGTTCCTTTCATTTTCCCGTCTAACCTCACCCTCAGGTAGTGGAGATCTTGCGCAAGGAGAGCGAATGGAAGCTGATGTCGGGTCACGTGGATGAGTTCATCGTCGCGGCGCTGATGCAACTCGGCTTACAGGCCAGCAGGCGCATGGGGAGCGAAGGAGCACAGCACGTGGAGAAGCTCTACACCTCCGTTATCAGCTCTCTGAGCTTGGTGAGGAAATTGTGCCTCCCCATTCCACCTCATGATCTCATATCAGGCCCTAAGCTATAAACTGAAGTGTGTAAAGTGCTAAGTCAGTTGCTAAGGGTTAACATGAATGTGTAGAGGATTTAAGGACTGAACCGTGATGAATTCCAATTCTTTGGTAGACTTGAAGGCATTTACTCTGGATTTGTGTGTAGCTGGTTTTGGCAGGCAAACTGGCTCAGGAAGCCTCCCCGGGTGTGCTGAAAAACCTGGTTCAGACTCTGCTCTCGCTCACGCTGGATCCTCGGCATCAGCAGCGCTCCGGAGAATCTCAAGAGCTCATCCGCTCCGTTCATATCCTGCTCTCGACTTTATTCAAGACCGCTGATCCCACCAACACGCTCAGGTACTGCCATGCGTTTTTTATACATGCGCCTTATTACAGTACAGTAGATGGTGACGACTTGCTTTAATGATGCCTTTGGTCATAAAGTGCACATCTTAAATCTCAGCTGCAAGCTTTTGTTAAGCGAAGCACTCCACTGGAAGTCTATGTAGAGCGTATTAATGGAATGACTGAAGAATTTGTGTTGATGTTATCTGTAGGTCAGCAGTAATGGCTGACGGTGCTGATGTTACCTGGATGTGGAGATAACGGCTAATTCTTCAGTTATTTCTCTTTCTTTCCTCCCAGGGCTTTGCTGATGCTGTTACAGGAGGCCAGTAACTCCACCGCAGGCGCCGAGTTTTGTGAAATGGTCATGAAGGTAACACCATCTGCTGTGTCTGTGAAATAGTGGTTAATTCTCATCGTTTAATTCTGTTTTTCGATGCCCGGGTCTGCAAGCGTGTCGGCAATAATTTGCTGGATACAGACTGACTGTAATAATAAATCAAAAGGCAGTATAAAGGTGGCCTTATTTTAAGTGGTTTAGATGACGGCACATTTACCCCTGTCTGCTTTTCAGCTTGTTGAGTGGAAGATTTGGCTGATTATACTCACTGCTTACACGCTAACAGATTGACTGCATGTGGGCTCAGAGGGACAGTTTCTGACGCTCTTCTGTTAGCTATACAAGACTCGTAGGTTCAGGCCAAATGTCCGAAAGTTTCATATTGGGATTTAGAGTCGTCACTAAACTGTGTTTAAGACGCTGTGCGACTGAACTGTTGCACCATGTAGCTGAATGATGTAAGCAGCCATCGTAGACATGTGCAGTCTGACCACTCTGGTATTACGTTACGTGCATGTATTTAATGTTCTATCCCTTGCAGTGTCACTGGCGTATGATCAAGCTGCTTCCAGAGAAGATCGAGTCACTCTACTTGGACCAAATTCTTCTGGACATCCACAACTTCATGAAGGCTTTCCCCAAAGAGCTGCTCAAACAGAAACCCAATGACATGGCTCACCGCACCGTCAAAACACTGCTGCACACACTCTACAGACTCGTCGGGCCCAAGGTGCAGCACTTCCTGCCTCGCTAGAAGTCTTTCCTTACGAGTTTAGGAGTGTGTGCCAGTTCTGACTTGTGGTTTGTTGGCAGATTATGAATCATCTGAGCCTGATTGAGAACAGCAGTCAGTCAGAAGTTGAAGCTCATCTGAAGAGAGCGATGAAGCACTCCGTCTCGGCGCCAGTTCACACGGTAAATCTGAATCCCAATGTTTCTCCCTTTGGAACAAATCCAGTAAAAAATAAATAAATAGAATAAGTTTCACCCCATGCCATCCATTTAAGGTGGACATTTTTGAGTGGGAAATATTTAATCCTCATAAAAGCGGTTTTAAATACATGCTAAGTAAATAGTATTCATCTTTAGTCATGTTGGCTGGAAATCACTCGATTTATTTGCCACACATGAATTTTATTTATATTTTTAATCCACATAACGCCTTTTTTGTGTGCAGTATGTAGCCATATTGAGCCAGTTGAGGATGTAAAGGTCCTTTTCTTTTGTCGCTCCCCTTTCCAGTCCCAGAGCACAGAAAATCTTGCTCCAGTGAAGGTCCAGGCTTCTGCAGATGCTCAGAAAGGCACCAAAGCAGCAGCAGCAGCATCAAGCTCCAGCACTGAACCTCTGGACGTTGCTCACTATCAGGAGAAACTGAGAGCTCTGAAGCAGATCTACGGCCTTCACAGCAACACACAGGTACTTTTTTTTTCTTTTTTTTTTCCCACATTTTCTCATCACGGCAAATTACTAGATTAGTACAAAGTATTAACTGTCTGAGGAAGGTAAAAAAAAAAACTAGCAAAAGGTAAACATCATCCAGGTTCTCACTGGAATGTTGCACTTGTTACTGTTTTCATTAAAACAAAATGTCAGTTATTTGAGAGACAGATGTGGTGTTTAAAATTTCTTTGTGCTGCTATTAAGCATTTTCAGCTGTGCCATTATCACAGCATGGCCAAAACATGAGTCTCCTGATGACAGCTGTACAGTCAACGCCATAATTATTGGCACTGTTGGGTGGCGGTGGGGTTGGGGGAGCTGGGGGGGGGTTGACAGTTTGTGGTTAATTGGCTTGAAACCATCAACCCAGTTAGTGGCAGCCCTGCATTTGGTCTCCTCTTCAGCTGTAAGGTTCAGTTCAGGGGCCTGGCATGGCAATGTCAAGTGACTTATTCTTTGGTCACTGAATTCCCCCCAGAGTGGATTTGGATATACTGTATATTTTGGAAGATCCATCCACATCCAAGTTGTAGCTTCTTGGCAGAGGCAGCCAGATTTTCACTTTAAAGTCTCGTGGTACCTCATGGAATCCAGGCTTTTATTTATTTGTATTTGTGGATTGAATTGTAGAATTTGTTGACTTAGTATTTATCCCCCAGTGGAACAGGAAGTCATGCATGGGGTGCCAATAATATTTATTTATTTATTTATTTATTTATTTATTTATTTTTTAACTTTCTAAACCAAGAACATCTATTCTTAAAGGTTAGATTAAACCATAACCATAACCAAGCTACCAGTTTTTGTTTAATTTGTCAGCTGTCTTGCTTTATACATGCATCATAGCACGTAAAGCATTTGAGATCTCTGAGCAAACAATTCCCCGCTCATTTCCTCCCTGTGTCCCGCCCTTCCTCAGGTGGACGAGGACAAGTCCCGCCTCTCCGCAGTGAGCACGAAGCCAGCCGTCCCCTCCTCTATGGACATGCTGCAGTCTCAGCTGTCGAAGCTGCGCGAGTCTCGGGAGAAGCAGGGCAGCGAGAACGTCAGACCTCACAGTCCTCCGGGGGACATTGACGAATTCAGAGCAAGGCTCGAGAAGATTAAAGCCAGCATGCGCTGATACTTTCGTGTGTGTGTGTGTGTGTGTCCTCGTGTCCTCGTGTCCTCCTCTGCAGCTAACCGTCTTGCACATGTCTCTGTATTTACGTATTTGTATTTACCTGTACATATTTGACCTTGTTTGTCTCTTGTTCAAGAATTTCTCAGTAATGGTTTCCATCTCAATGCTTTTACTCAATGCTTTTACTCATGCTGGTTTTTTATTTTATTTTTTATTTTTTTCCCCCTTGTTGTTGTTTAAATAAATGAACATTTTTCCTGCTTTAGTCTCTAATGAACGAGCCTGACTGTAAAACCACAGCTTCAGTCATCTCTTCACTCATTTCTCTGGATGTGTGGCACTTCATCTGGAAAAAGTCCAGAAGCGCTAGTTCCTACACGCTGTTGAAATGGTGTCATGCAGCCATGTTTCCCTTTCTTCCTCTCAGCTCGTCATGCACCACATGGACTCCACTCCATCAGTTAGCGTCGTCAGCATTGCTAGCTTGGATTATTAGCCGTCTCTCGCGGCGATCTCTGCAAACTTGCGCCGTGATGTCGCTTTTCTTCTCCACTCATTAAGTGGCACTTTCCTCTCATTTCGTCCTCCGAGTATTTCACGTCCCTTGCAGACCAACAAGCCTGTAGCTGTAGTTTTTTTTTTTTTTTTTTAAAATGATGTTTATATGGGTGCTCTCTCAAGCCTGAGACACTGATTTACAGAAGCTGATCGATGGAGACATAAAACTGATGCCTGCGAAACAATAAAATAACAAATACCTATTCTCCAAAAAAACAGCAGAGCCGACCTAAATGCTTGCGTACTGAAACGATATGGACGGCGATAAAGTGTCCGTGTCCAGTGATGAGCCAGAGTGGTGTGTTCCTATCCTGGGATTGTCTCCAGATCCACTGCCCATAAGAATATTATTTTATTTTGGATTTTCTGGATTCCAGGCCAGAGTCATTTCATGCCACAGTTATTTCTGTAAACTGGAGTGTGAGTGTGACCAACGCTGCCATCTTGCATTCATAATGCCAACAAACAGCTATAGATCTGCAATATGTTCATGAAGAACTAACTTTTTAAATACTGATCCGTTTGCTGAAGACACACACACACACACACACATGCGCACACGCGTATCAGTTCCTCAGAAACAGTGGAGTCTTTCACTTCTTTCCTATGGAGTACAGCTTTGTCCTTTGTCTAGTTTTCATTTTGTTTTCTTAATTTATATTGACATTTGATTGAAGATTTTATTACTTTTAAAAAAAAAAAAATCCCTTTATTTTACTGTCAGCTCAGGTCACGGTGTGTGTCGACCAGCAGAGGGCGCCTTCGCCTCAGAAACAAACCCGAGCGCTCCACAGGAGCAGTGTTCGATTAAAGCGAGAACAAATCGTTTCCCTGCTAAGGCTCTGCTAAGGCTACTCGTTTTTCTTCGCCATTGTTGCAGTCCACAAAGTTGCATGAATGAGATGTCTGATGAGTCATTACCACTTCCAAGGTGTCATGAACGCAGCATAAGGCGTTCGTGGGATTGCTAATAACACCTTAAGCATAATAACTTCTTCCAAGAAAGCTAGCTAAATAATTGACATTGTGTGCTTAAAAACCAAGCACCAACTTATAGCTAGCCGCTTGGTAAAATAATGCTACTGTAGGTTAGCGTTACATTACTTTATAGCTTAGCATAGTTAGATTAGATTAGCTTTACTTTTTCCTCCTCTTGTTTGCTCTTATGTTATGGCTTCTCTTCATGTCAATATAACTAAGGAAACTTGGGTAAAGCCCCACCTGCTGGCGGGATGTGGGGTTTGGTGGCGTTCTACACTGAGATTTGACATTTTCACGGATGTAATGTTAGTCTTGCCGGTCTGTAGCTACTCCTCCGCTGACAATACCAATATCAGTCGAAGGTGTTCTCACAAACAGGAAATGAGGCCGCATCTAGCATCTAACAGAGCTAATTGGATTAGCTCGAAGCTTAATGAGAACTCGGTGTAAACTCTATCACGCGCAATTACTTTGCGGTTGTAAGCCTTTAGACGTCATATATCTCATGGCTTTACTCATTCGAAGATTCCAAAAGCCACACGCCTCCATTTTTCTGCAGTTATGGCAATCATTTAAGACTTGATTTGTGCAACATCAAGCGCACTTCTGAGTGTGCACACAAAAAAATACGAATTTGAATTTGAATGCATTGATAATAATAATAATTTAAAAAAAAAAAGCTCTCATCATGAGTACATGAAGTGGAAAATGGAGGGATGAGTTATTGCAATGTTGAATATGCATGAAATGAAACGACTAGCAGTGACGAGTAAATCGCCCTGAACAACTTGCACACCTGTAAAATGATTCAGCACAGCTGTGGCATTTCTGACGTGGGGGGGGGGAGTTTTCACACCTTCACACTCTCTGGTTACATGTATTTATTTATTTATTTATTTATTTATTTATTTATTTATTTATTCATTCTGACAACCCGTGAGCATCTTTTTTTTTTTTCTACAAACAATGTATTCGAGATGTACAGTACTTGATATTCTCACACCCACGGACGCTTTACAAAAAAGGATAAAAATTCAGCTTAGCTGTGTGTTCATTTTGACAGACGTTTTCATCCAACGCAGCCTACAAGTGAGAGTTAAGCAGTGAAACAGAAATATTAACAGAAACCTAAAAGCTCGTAAGAAATCTTAAACATGCCACAGAATCTTATATACCCAGGATTCGCTTCTATAGCTGCTGTATATTGTAGCCACGTAGATCAAATCCACTTTGACCTTTAGACGTGCTTCCAGGATCGTGTGGCTTTACCTCTCGTTCTGCGACTGTTCCAACTTCCTGCACTGGTATTCAGTTTGTGTACTTGCGTAAGTATTCACCCCCTTGAAGATTACCACATTGTTTTGGTGTTACGACCTGGAACTGAAATGGACTTTCATTAGGTTTCATGAATCTACACAAAACGGAGCATAATTAATTCAAATGGAGTCTGAATGTGTGCGATTGAAGTGTCACATGATCTCAATATACAGTAAATCCACCTGTACCTGGAAGAACATTGTTGGAGAACATACCTAAACAAGCAGCATCTTGAAGACGCTACAAAAAAAACAAAAAAAAACAACTCAATCATTGTTTTTTAATTTCAAAATTAGAATTTTTTTTCCAATTTAGCAACATTAACCTCATGATTCAATAGGAGGCTGCTCACCAAAAAGTCAGTGAGAGGGTTAGGAGGACATTAGGACACATTTTAAATTACAAACACACACTTCAATACCGTTATCGGCTGTTTTGGATCGATCCGTTTCAGTTCCAGGTCCGTTTCACTTCAGAATGTGGAAAAAGTTCAGCAGGGGGGTAATGCACTGAGTATAGTGTTTATACTGTATATGGTGCTCAGAATAGCACCGGGAAGCAATACTTTAAATTAGTGAGTTAAAATAACACACTGACTAACAGAACGTGGAACATGACTTAATGTGCAGCTGAAGAGGAATGTTCTCCTGCTGTACTGAATGAGTGTATTGTAGTGACCGACGCACCAGAAGATCTGTGTAGGAGTGCTGCTTTTTCTGCGTGTCCTTGTCCCTGTCTCCTCTTCATGCAAACAGATTGACAGATTCATTTAAAAGCAGCCCTTCCATTCCGCTTTCTCCCACCTGCCTTTTTCTCCCCCCACAAAATCTAAAAGCTTCTCTTCTTCCTTCTATGATGTACATTTAAAATGAATAGAAAAGAAATGAACAAGTCCTCTATGTGCTGTGGACATGCAGCATTTTCTAATACCACGCTAAGTTATCATCATTTAGCAAAAATACAAAGGCAAATGATGCACTGATGCGAAAAATGATACTTGTGTTGGACTGTTGCTTTAAAGGCTTTTAAATGTCCTACAGTACATTTAATTGCTAATTTTTTTTTTACTGTAATACAGATATTTTTACTGTGTGCAAAAACACGACTAGAGAAATGCATTTCTTTATTACTGCTGAATGGAATGAAGTTGGATGCGGAATTAGCAACATTGCTCATGTAAATGATTATACAATCTGAATACAGCACTGAACTGGCCGGCTTCACATCACCAATCACGCAGCTACATTAAATCAGTTAGAGAGCCTGGTAAGGTAATTGTTTGGATGAACCACCTTTCATAGAAATGTATGTAATGCTAGCTAACTCCCGTGCAGCTAACAAATGCTAACACTGGTAGTGATGTTCAGCTGAGGAAACCTCATGGGGAGCTCATTACAAAGAAAAACAGGAAAAGCACTCTTGACCCTTCTCACAGCACCAAACCAGAATGAGTTGACTCGGGCAGGGATTAAGTTAAAACCCTGTTGGGGAGGGTTTTTTAAATAGAAGTGTAGATTTAAGAGCTAGATGAAGAAGAAGGACTTCGTCTTCGTTTGGAAAGAAGGCAGTGACACAGCTGTGTGCCAGGGCAGAGAAGAGCCATGATGTCTTCCGTGTTCCTTGAGGTATGGCGGCTCCAACCGAGAGGGGCGTGGCGGCTCCAACCGAGAGGGGGCGTGGCGGCTCCAACCGAGAGGGGGCTTAGTGGCTTAGTGGCTTAGTGCTTTTGCCTTGCATCTCCAGGGTTGGGGGTTCAAATCCCGCCTTTTCCCTGTGGGTGCAGAGCTTGTGTGTTCTCCCTGTGCTTCAGGGGTTTCCTCCCCCAGTCCAAAGACGTGCATTGTACGCTGATTAGGATTTCCAAATTGTCCATGGTGTGTGTGACTGTGCCCTGCGATGGGTTGGTACCCCGTCCAGCGCGTTCCCTGCTTAGTGCCCCAAGTCCCCTGGGATAAGCTCCAGGCTCCCTGCACCCCTGTGTAGGATAAGCGGGACAGAAAATGGATGCATGGGGTCCAGTCAAGCCTTGCTGGATGATCAGAGGAAGTAGTATGGTGTAAGATGACTTTGCATCAGTGATTTAAATCTGATGCAGCAGCTACAGGAAGCCAGTCAAGGAAGCGTAGCAATGGGGTAGTGTGGCAGTACTTACGGAGGTTGAAAACAAATTATGCAGCTGAATTCTGTATCAGCTGCAAGCATGTGATGGTGCTCAGGACTAGACCTGCCTCAGGATGTCTCAGGATGACAAGACGTTGAGTCAGAAGAGCGATGTGAGGTGAGGAGGATAGTTGGTTGTCCAGAACTACCCCGAAGATGTGTGTAGTGTCAGATAGTGTGAGCTAAGAAATGTCCAAGGAGATCATAAGATCTTGACATGAGCTGCAGTTTAGTTTCAAATGATTATAAAGCAGTCAGTATTTAGTGGGTGTGGCTTACATTGCTGCATAAGTTACATTAGAGGCAGAAACCAGTAACATGGTCTATAATAACTGTATTATCCTGCAGGCTCAGGCATTTTTCTCCTTTAATCAATTTGACAATGAAGTCATGGTGATTCAGTGTGGAGCAGAGAGGCGAGGTCTATTATTCGCTTGTCAGACTCGCTCTTCCTTTCTTCCTCTTTCTGCTTCCTCTCTTCTCCCATAATGTCAGCAGATTGTTGGATGTCACAGCCTCAAAAGGCTGTTCTTTGCTTCAGCTGTCGTCTATTGTGACCTGATTTTTCACCCCTCTTTCCCCTCAGGATCCCCTCCCTCCCCCTTCAGAATGAACAAGACACAGGCATATGGGCGTGTGTGCCTTTTTTTAATCTGTCTTTTCATCACAGGTTATTAAATAAGTCTCTGAAATGATAAGACAGCTGGGAAGAGATGAAGGTCACCACCACACAGCCCATACTTACTAACGTGTGCGTCTTTGTGTTGATTCCATCACAGGGACATCATCCTGTTCATACGCTGGCCTCGTAAGACTGTTGTAATATATATTGTCTAGATGTCTGACAGTCTTGCCCATGACCGTCCTCCTGCACTCCCAAACAGCGTATAGCATAGTAAGCGTGCAGGTCAATGAAGCTGGCCAGCACTGGCTACAGGCAAACAAACGACACGCCAGGATCAGCTTTTCACTTGTGTGTGTGTGTGTGTGTGTTGTGTTTTAGATCTGATGTGCATCACTGATGTGTTTGAGACTAAAGCTGACTGTTGAGGGGATTATTGCAAAGCTGAGTGTTTATCTCACATGACTAAAGGAGATTTTTCTCATTTCAATGCAAGAAAAGAAAGCTGGGGAAAAGTAGTTGATTAGCTGTGCCTCAATAAACACACTTCTGTACTGTTTGAGACACGTATACTTGTTTTGTGTCCTCGTCTCAACAGGACACTTCTCACACATGCATAGCCACACTTCATAAACATGCGCAACATTTTTTATTTTTTTTTCAAAAGCAAAAGAACCAAAATGAAGAGCTTCTGATTTCCCTCTTAACTTATAGCCCAGGTGGTTCAGAAGTTTCCTGAAGAGTGAAAGAGTAATTTGTCTTTCCGCAGCAGGTCCTTCTCTGCTTTCCCATGCTGTCTGTTCATCATTTCTGCTGACCACCCAGAGCGAGGGCTGAGACTCACTTATTGTGTAGCGTTCGCTCTCTAAAGCTGTTCTGTCAGTTTGCCAGCACAGCGAAAAACCTGGGAATGTGCTTCCTTTGCATTTTATATTGTACGTGGTGTATAATGGGGAATAGGAGTGTGCAAGCCAAAAGACGCAAACATAACCAATACTCAAGATTTTGAACAGAATTGTACACGGGTTAGTGTTGTCTCTGCTCCAACTGGTCTGTAAGGTTGTGTATGATTAACACTTATCCCTAGTGATAAAGTGGAGCAAAGTGTGCTTTCATATGTGTAATTCCTTAAAATAGAAGTTCCCATCTTAATTAATTACACAAACAAAACCCACAATATTCAAGAATGCAAAAAATAGCGTTAGCAAGAATGGTGTTCAGAGACTTGTAGAATCTTGTCTTCCTTCTTCTACTCTACTTCTACTCGTCTAAACTGGAATATTAAGAACATACATTAACAGTGAATTTTGATATTATGCTAAGTCTTCCCACTTAGCAAACTAGCTGCATGTGACGTCTTTGAGACATTATTTGTGCACATTTTGCTGACACTAGCTAGATGTGTGTGTGTGTGTGTGTGTGTGTGTGTGTGTGTGTGTGTGATTTTGTCTACCTTTTTTATGAAGCGATCTGGCTAACGAGCTTGTTGACCTCTATAAAACTTTGGATAGTGACACACTTTTTGTAATTTTTGCCTCTGTACACCTCCACAATGGAGTTGAAATGAAGCAATCAGGATGTGATTGAAGTGCAGACTTTCAGCTTTAATTCAAGGGGTTTAACAAAAATATCGCATTAACTGTTTAGGAGTTACAGCCATTTTTTAGAGACACCCTCCATTTTCACAGGCTCAAAAGTAATTGGACAAACTAAAATATATCATAAAGATTAGAATCGTTGAAGCGCTATCCTATCAGTTTTTCAGCATGTCAAAGTCAAAGTCAGTGTCAAAGACAACATTTAGTGGACACTGACGAGGTCTAAAAGACAACAATAAATACGGACAATACATACAGATCATAATACCATAAGGTACACAGAATCACACAAAATTAAACAAGTCACTAAATAGGAAATATGAAATGTATATAAAGTGTAGCAGCAGTAGGGGAGGAGACATAAAGCTAAAAAAAAATACTATAGCTCTATACACTTCAGAATTCAGTCACATCATCAATAAACACCAGTGACTACACTTCAGTGACATCTTGATTGCTTTATTTCAAATCCATTGTGGTGGTATACAGAGGCAAAACTATGAAAATTGTGTCACTGTCCAAATACTTATGCACCTGACTGTATATGGTAACATATGCAAGCTGAAATCCACTGAAGAGTACAATCAGGTTCCATACTCAATTCTGAAGCCTACCAGTGGACGTTGTACACGAGTCAGCTTCCTGAAAAGGCAAGGGGCGCCACTGCAAATCGTAAATTTTCGTAACATCCACCGATTCATGCCAAACATCTAAAATAAGCGCAGGCTACGACAATCACTGTGAATTGCTGGTACAGTAGCCCTCAGGTTTCTGAGCCGTAGAGCCGTGGTGCTGCTCATCACTAGCAATAGCATGTTCTGGCCCAGTTTCTGCCTCAGGTGTGTCTATGCGTTTGATGTTCAAAAAGAATTTGAGATTGCACTGTTTTGCCCTTTCTTCAGAGTGACACCTGTTTTGAACTCCACCTAGGGCCCAACTAAATATAGACTGAAATACAGATGAACACAGTCATTAGATGCTGTGCTTCCAGTCCTTGCCATTAACATTAATGAGGTGAATGTTCAGTCCTCCCCTTTAGTGCAGAACCTCTGTATAACCTTCAAACTCACTCTTACATTAGGGAACTTTCCAAAAATGAAACATTGGCTTTTTTATCCCTTCTCTATCATTTTTTTTTAAACAACAGATGTCTCTTGTTCGTTAAAGCAATTGTAGCAAGCACATGAGCTTATTCATTTAAACATACCAAAGTCAAACATATGTACAGTAATAGATTTTATTTTACATTTATGAACTCCATTTAAACATTCTCCATTTACCTTGAGAGAAAGCGATGCTGCATCAGCACATCTTTTAGTACGAATATCGAGATGATAGGTTAATAATGTGAGATTGAAGGGGAAGGGGGCGGGGCTTCCAGGCTGTCAGTTAATATCGGCGAGCTCAAAACGCCTATGCAACTGTCAGTCATTCTGGATTTACATGTCAATTGGCTCATTTGTCATGTTCATTGGGGGAAAAAGAAGACTACACTTTTTGCACATTTTTCAGTGATAACTCATCGCAACATACCCAGATAATAAAGGTTGGCAGGTCTTTAATGAAATATAAGACCTAATGTTAATGAAAATAATTTAATTAGTGTTTGATGATTGATACAGTTTCTGATAGTGCACTAAGACTTTTGGTCTGTAGGTCACTTCCTAAAGCAGAAGCCATGCTAATTATAATGCAGATGGAGGAGACAACACTGCAGAGATTGTCCTGGTTTATAGGACATGCTGGTTCTCACAGGATTGCTCTCTGGGCACCTGGGTATTGATTAATGCATGTTTGGGTAAAAAAAAAAATCACACACACGTAGTTTGTCTCATGCTTCCAGTGTCACCTTGGCACTCAAGGGTCACAGCAGGAATCCACCATATGTTCTTGTTCACTACATAGCAACGTTGTCCTATTGCCCCAGACCACCATTTTGGATTTTACAGCAGTATAGCTGTATCCCCAAGTCTATCTTTGCTTATCTCAGTGATGATCGAAATAATGAAAATGTCCTTTCATTATTCCAAAGTCCTTCCCTTGTAAGCTAAACATTTTCTTTACTTTTCTAATTACAACAACATTTATGTTCGTCAATCGACGGAGGTTGTTGCTTTAGTTACATGTAGCTGTCTGACAAAGTGACCCAGTAGAAAGTGCATATAATATGTTGACTGAGTTCATCAAGCCAGATCATCAGTACAGAAGCACAGTACATCAGATGCAGTTATGTAAAATGTTGCCTTTCCACCCAGAATGTGTGTATACGAAAGCATGACTAAATATGACCTAAAGCCCCATTTCAATCTGGAGCTGATCGGGTAGAAAATTAAATCTCATCACTTTGCTTTATTTATAACCTGAACTGCACATTGCTCCCTCACACACTCTGCATTCAACCCAACATGCATGAGAAATATAAAGCATAACAGCAGAGATGGAGAGGGATAATCGAGAAGTAATCATGAAATTATTGTTACATGAATGTAAATGAGATCAAGAGCAGGGTGTGATCACCCAGAACACATCTCTGGAAGAGCGAGTAAAAAAAAACATGCCTGTGCTTTGTGAGGCTTCTGTGCAGTAGATCATCAAATATAAGAGACATACCAGCTTACTGAAACTCTCTATCCCCAGGAACCCAAAAGCTATTTAGCATAGTAGACATGGTAGTCTAACACACCAAAGGCTTTCTCTGCTGTATATGATGTAACTGAAATGCCACTGAGAGGTACTACATAATCAGAAAGTTTAAATCTAGCTCCCTCGTAGAAATACCTGTCTTGTTGGAAATCTTCAGATGTAGGAGGAACAGGAGGATGCCTCTGGTTTTGTGGGGGGTAGTCGTTGATCAGCAGATCATACATTCAAGCCCCAGTGCTATGAAGAAACAACTGTTTGGCCTTTGAGCAAGGCCTTTACCCCCTTGCTCCCAGCTCCCTAACAAACTAGGATATGCAAACAAAAGAGTTTCACTGCAGGATATCATTTTTTTTTTTTTTGTAAAGAAGGAGCACATCTGTAGAACCCCGGTGTGAGAGAATGTGGAGGAAGACTCCACAACACAGCTCTGGGCTCTGTTAAAATATTAATCCAGTCCGCAATTTTCAGCGCACTGTCACAAAACTCAACAAAAGCAGCACAACAACAGAAAAAAGGTCAATCACGGACTCACAGCTTTCGCTTCATCAGGTTCAAGTTCACGCTCTGTGGTGTGTGTGCGTGTCTTGCAAGCTCTGCCAAGCTGTATTACACTCTCTCTCGCCGGTTATGGGCACAAAGAAAGCATAAAGAGACACAAATAAGTAGACTGGCGGTAATAAGACACAGGTGAGAATCATCACGCGTTACCTGCCGGTTCCACCTGCTTCCTCTGCGTCCACAGCTGCGCAGCTCTGACCACGCCCCTTCTGCCACAAAGTAATTCAGCATCCAGTGTCTGATATCCTTAATACGTTACTCAACTTTATCATCAGGTTTGGCGGACACATACAACTGCATGTCATCAGCATAGCACTTTAATGTTTCTACCATGATGATACCACGATGATCCAGAAGTAGCATATGCAATGAAACAAGCAGTGACCTTAGAACTTAGCTTAGAGGAACATCAAACTTTACCCTTCATGCATAGAGAAGTCACCATTAACATTTACAATCCATAGCGCAACCCTGAGGCTAGGAGTAGGTCATTTACTACTTTAACCAGCGCTGTTTAAGCACTGTGATGGGAAAAGTACTAAGAAATTATGCTTAAGTAAGTGAAAGCGTAGATAATGTGTCAAAATCTTACTTGATTAAATTTTATTGCTTATCTAAAACTGTTAGAAGATGATTTTCATTTTAAAACCATTATGCCCTTCTGCCAGAATCTCTGTAAGTTCGCTGGTGATGTGCACAACTAACAACTAGTTTGATAATGAATTAATTAGAAGTAAAATGTCATGTAAATAAGCAATAATCACCAATTCCCAATTACCATTAGTTACAATTTGATTGGCTGCCTAGTCAATTTATGTTAGCTACTGGAAGCCATGCTAGCCTAACATTGCCGCCTCACAGCTCCAGGGGCTGGGATTCAATCCTGAGCGTTACTTGGGTTCCTGTCTGTTTGGAGTTTTATGTTTTCCCCATGTCTGCGTGAGTTTCCTCCGGGTTGTCCAGTTTCCTCAAACTGTCCACAAACATGCATGCTATGCTAAATAGCCCCTAGGTGTGAATCAGGATGTGGATGGTGCCCTGGGATGGATTGGTGTCCCACCTGGGATAGATTCTCCTGCCTTGCCCCCAGTGTTCCTGGGATTGGCTCCAGACTCACCAGGATCCTGACCCGGATAAAGTGGTTACTGAAGATAAATGAATGAATAATGTTAGGAAATTAGTGAAACTTACCTTAACATGCTTTTTTCAAATTAGATGGAGATGACTCATTTTCTTTTACGAGTATACGAGTTTATTCCAGTGTATTCCGGTTCATAAATACACAAACATAAAAAAGTATAGAAACCTACTCAAGTATTTTCCAACCCTGGGCCTGATTCACTGCTGGATTGGAATAAAAGATTCTAATTTTACTAATTGCTGATGTGGTTATATTGGTCTCTATATAATTAGGTATCAAATGATCCAAAATTTATATTTATATATTTATATTTTATAATAAATTTATATTTATTTTATGATTTTCTGTTTAATTTTGTCATGGAAAAAAACAAGGAGTCAATTTTATGACATCTTGGTCTTATTCCTAGGTAACTTTGATACTGTACTAAACAAACGTTTACTGTTATTTTTGTTATCTACTATGATCTATGATCTACTACTATAGAGTGAAACACTGACATTCAGCAACTTCATCAAATTCTATAGGACCAAACGACCAACAAATCAAATTAGATTTGATTTTTTAAAATTAGTTTTGAATTACATTTTCAATAAACCAGATCCAGTAGCTGAAATGACGTTACACATCATGCTGCAGCGAGCTGAAGTGCAAATATTATGACGGAGACACAATTAAAATGGAATGAGGTAGTGATCAAACTGGAGTAGAACAACAGCGCTTTCTGCATTTATGCCAAATCTCATTATTAATTTGAGGACGTTTGTTATATAGTGAGCAGGTCCAGTATGATATAGAAATACAGTCAGGTCCATAAGTATTTGGACAATGACACAATATTCATAATTTTTGCCTCTGTACACCACCACAATGGATTTGAAATGAAGCAATCAAGATGTGATTGAAGTGTAGAGTTTCAGCTTTAATTCAAGGGGTTTAACAAAAAAGGTTTTTATACATTGTCCCTCCATTTTCACAGACTCAAAAGTAATAAGCAGTTTCATGGCCAGGTGTGGCCTGTTTTCTCATTATTTCATGACAAATTAAGGAGATAAAAGGTCAGAAGTTGATTCCAAGCATTGAATTTGCATTTGGTAGCTGTTCATGGGAACTCTCAATATGTGGTCCAAAGAGGTGTCGATGCAAGTGAAGGAGGCCATCAAAACAAAACAGACCTATCAGAGAGATAGCAGAAAATTTGGGAGTGACCAAATCAACAATTTGGTACATTCTTAAAAAGAAGGAATGCACTGGAGAGCTCAGCAACACCAAAAGGCCTGGAAGACTGCGGAAAACAACTAGAGTGGATGATCGCAGAATTCTTTCTTGTTCAAGAAAAACCCCTTCACAACACCTAGCCAAGTCAAGAACACTCTGGAGAAGGTAGGCATATCATTATCTACACTCAAGAGACACCTAGGGTTAGATCAGTTGATTGGCTTCAAATCATATAATTTGCAAAGGAGTTATTGAATTTTAATATAAGGATGACGCATTCAAGTTTACATTGCTTATCTATTTCAATTACACACAGAAATGTAATATTTTTTTGTATATGTTTGTATTTTCTCTTTTTTTTTGTAGTGTTTGGCATATTTGCCAGTCATGTCTCTTAGATTTGCTGTAATGTCGTTCACCGCTCTGATCATAGCATCCTGCTTTTCCAAGACAACATCGGTGATGAGTCTTTTCGGTCGCTGAGACTCGTTTAGTAGCTAGTTACGCTGCTAAATACTTTTTTTCTCATTAAATGTACCAATAATTTATGGGTGATTGCCATTTATCAACATACACACATGAAATCAGCGTTTCCGAAACTTTTAAGTCAATTGGAATTTTTTTTTCTTCAGTTTGGCTTACAATAACATTTACACACAACTTTACTAAAAGCTCGATAAATGTGTTAGCTTTTTCATGCCACTGGTGCTTCTGAGCTGCTCATTACAGATTGAATCTGGAATTACATCTGGATTTCTGTAAAGTTGCTTCTTGAAAATATTTAATAGTGCTAAATACATTACATTACATCTGCTCACCAGTGACACTGATAGCATTAATACCTGTGTGTGTGTGTGTGTGTGTGTGTGTGTGTGTGTGTGTGTGTGTGTGTGTGTGTGAGACTAATACAATGGACAGGGTAGAGTGATGAAGACACTTTTCTGCAAAAACACATGAAGTAGTTTGTGATGTTCAAAAAGTAGTACTAAGTAGTAACTGCACACACACACACACACACACACACACACACACACACTCAACCCTAGTGCTTTCAGTGTGTTGGGGAGTGGTGCTCTTTGAAGCCCTGAGTGTGATTTAGCCTTTCCCTCTGCCCTTTATCAGAGGAAAGATCGATCACAATGGCATGGTTTGTGCTTTCTTTTTGTTCCTCCCTTCATCTATGCAGAAGCAGCAAAGTTTCCTGTGTTGAATAATGAACACTGCGGAGAAAAGCAGGACGAATGCAGATGGAAGAAAGCTTCCGATTCGGCAAAGCACAGCATACAGAGTGAAAAATACGGAGTGAAAATCGAATTACAGGTCTTGCTATGACCTACAGATGTCCACTATCAAGACATGTTATTAGTTCATAAATATTTAGCAGAAAGTAATACTATTTTAGAATTTCATACTAATATGAATTTTTTAAACAGACGTACTAATATAATGATATGCTATTTTGTAAGTAATGTTGTTTATTGTTATGGTATGTGTGCTGCTTAAATTACAAGACGGTTATGTTGTTAGCTTGGGGTTAACATGATACTGAAATCCCATAGCCATAGGTGCAAATCATGACAGAGAGAAGCTTTCTTTTGTAATTGCAAGTACTAAGAAACTCTGCATCGGGGTCCCTGGAGGACTAGTGGTTAGGCCTCGCCGCTGTGGCCAGGGTTCGATCCCTGGCTAGGGAACTAACCCAAGCCACTGGGGTTGCGTGCAACAGTGTGCTCTCAGTGCCAGTTCCAAGCCTGGATAAAACTGGTGAGGGTCCTTAAGGAAGGGTATCCAGTGTAAAAACTGTGACAAATCAAATGTGCGGACCAATGATTCAATTAAATTCAATTCAATTCAGTTTTATTTGTATAGCGCTTTTTACAATGTCATTGTCTCAAAGCAGCTTTACACAAACA
>CM074984.1:24443514-24458483 GCA_037576825.1 Pangasius krempfi | reverse complement strand
CAAAACATTCCACACTTCCGGCAAAACATTCCACTCTTCCAACAAACATTCCACACTTCCAGCAAAACATTCCACACTTCCGACAAAACATTCCACACTTCCGGCAAAACATTCCACACTTCCGACAAAACATTCCACTCTTCCGGCAAAACATTCCACACTTCCGGCAAAACATTCCACTCTTCCAACAAACATTCCACACTTCCAGCAAAACATTCCACACTTCCTAACTGTGCAACAACGAAACATTACACAATTCCTAACAGTGCAACAACGAAACATTACACAATTCCTAACAGTGCAACAATGAAACATTACACAATTCCTAACACAGCAACGACAATGAAACATTACACAATTCCTAACAGTGCAACAACAACAAAACTTTACACAATTCCTAACAGTGCAACAACAACAAAACTTTACACAATTCCTAACAGTGCAACAACAAAACTTTACACAATTCCTAACAGTGCAACAACAAAACATTACACAATTCCTAACAGTGCAACAACAAAACATTACACAATTCCTAACACAGCAACGACAATGAAACATTACACAATTCCTAACAGTGCAACAACAACAAAACTTTACACAATTCCTAACAGTGCAACAACAACAAAACTTTACACAATTCCTAACAGTGCAACAACAACAAAACATTACACAATTCCTAACAGTGCAACAACAACAAAACATTACACACTTCCTAACAGTGCAACAACAAAACATTACACAATTCCTAACTGTGCAACAACGAAACATTACACAATTCCTAACAACAAAACAACAACAACAACAATAATAATAATAATAATAAAAGAAGAAGAAGAAGTTGCATAGCACCTTTGTCAGTTTCAGTCTTGTTTTTATTATGTATCAACACGCAGTGTTTCATTAATATAATGAATCATGTTTCACCTGCTCTATTAGTGAGCACTACGGTCCAGTACAGTGTGTTCCTATAGCCTGAGAGCAGCAGGCACATTACACAGCTGTTTCCTGGGTCAATACAGCGTTAGTCCCTAACAGACTATTCATTAATAACACATGACAGGTTATAGGAAAATAATTCATAACACACGACTGTGAACTAGATTTTCACCTTTTTTTTTTTTACTAAATTAAAGTCATCTTACACAGCAGAGTCTGAACCTCAATTATTATCAAAAACATAAAAAAAACACATGCCAATCAATTATCCATCCATATGGGCGGGGCTAAGCTCAAATAACGTGGCCACTACCAGCCAGTTAGCTCGCAGCATGCACTTTACAGCTTTTGCACTGCAACGTTTGCTCATGTGGTTGCTTTAGTGTGCATTCAGACTTTTGGCACTAAAAGTCGGTAACCGCTACGGAAGAACCCTGCGATCAAAATCTGCGCTTGAAAAAAAAAACATCCCATAATGTGAGAGCTTATATCCTTTATAATCCCCTCATCACATGCATGGAGATCGCTGACCTGTGGAGCATTCGGAAGCCATGGCAACGGATGAAGACACACAGAGCTTTTCTTTGACCACCAAATGTTCTGCCTCCAGGTCTCAGAGACATAAAGAAGTGTGTCACAAGACACATGACTTATGCAGAAGCCCAGAATTGCGTTTAATAACTCGATTTTAACTCAGACACGCCTTTAGAAATGGATCTTCTGTTGCCCTGTGATTACGAACAAGACACTTGATAGAGTCTTCAGTGCAACCCAATAACCCCTGAAGAGATATGATGAAATTGTTGTGTTTAATGAAAAAAAAATGGACCTTTTACGAACCCACTAGTAAGAGGCAAAAGTTTTAGATTTCACAAATAAAACTAAGGGATAAAAGCATTTCTGAATACACACCAGAACTGCTGTGACTTTTGAGGCAAATTAATTTATTGATGCATTAAGGAACAGGTTTGTAAATTCCAACTGTAGCCAAAGCACTCAAAAGACCATGCACTCAAAATCCATGAATGCATTGCAAGATCAAAGGACATGGCAGAAGACAATGTGCCAAAGATGCAGAAAAACCGAATGTCCCTGAATGGTGCAAAAAGCCAAAATATGTGGCGAATGACTGCTGGTTCAAAGGAAAAGTCACAGATGAGGCTACATAGAGGGAATGAGCAAGGCAGACAAGATGCACAACCAAAGAGAGAAAAAAACACACTGAGATAAAAATTCCAAACACCAAAGTAAATAGGTTCACCAAGTGACTGAATGTGAAACGAATCAGACTCTGATTAAGGTGATCTGTCATGCCTCGAACTGCAGAGCATTACTGAAGCAGACCACAAAATCATATGGATCACAACAGATTACCATTAGAAAAGACCTCAGTGATGCTTAATCATGCTGAAGACCTGCACAGGAGAAAAAAAGCGTCTCCCAAAGGCAAACTGAAAGAGAATGTGGCATACGGTGGAAACACACAGCAGTTAGAGCTTGATTTGTTGAACGGGGGAGGACCAGCACTTTTTTGCTTGAGAAAAATCCAACGAGACTGGCACACAATCAAAGCTCTCATCTTTAGCTTTGCTACAGCTCCAACTGCAACAAGCTCACAACCTATGGCATACTTGGGCGTTATAAATTAATATGGCAAGTTTTTCTTTCCAAATCTTTCCAGAGACGCAAAATGGGAGACTCAGAGGATAATACTTATGCTCATTATGACCCAACTCAGGTGTGCAATGCGTCCCCTTGCAGCATTGTTGCTGTTTTATCACACAGTATGAACGATGGATCTGAATGTCCAGTTGCGTTTGCATTAAGATCACAGAAAGCACCTATGAACCGATGGACCGGGGGGTCCTTGGTCTGGTAGAGGGAATAAAGATGTTCCACCAATAATTGTACAAACAAAGGTGTACTCTAGTGACAGACCACCAAAAGGGAAATCCCAGTAATGTCTGCTACCTGGCTGGAACGGACACTTTCCCAGGAGCCCACTGTAACGCCAGGGTTCAAGGGTACCAAACAACATAGCAATGCTGACAGCTTATCACAAATTCCACTGCTGATGACTGGAGAAGAAGAGTGTTCATCCCACGTGCCAGCATTGGTGGACTAGCTAGTGGTAATAATTGCTAAACAAGAAATGACTCAACGTTGTGAAAAGTCTATGACATCACCACGCAATGATGATGGCCAAACTCATGGTACCACTATATTTACAGAGTTTTCCATGAAAACGATACCAACTGTCTCCAGGTCAAGGAACCCTGCTCTTGCATGGTAGTTCCCTATAATACTTTGTTCTGAGTGTTACAAAGAACACCTGGGTAGTTTTAGGACAAAGATCTACATGTGGTGCCCAGAAGTAGATAGACAGCTTGAAAACTTACCCAAAAGCTGTTCAGGAGTTGCAACCCTATAGAAACCCTTATACCTGATGGTGAGTAGCCATCTTCACCACGACAAAGAGTGCACATTGCACATTTGAAGACTATCTTCTCTAGAAATAGCCTGCCAGAACAAACCGTGAGTGACAGTGGACCACAAGTCAGCGCCTCACCACCCAGCAATGAATGGGTTAGTTGAAAGGTTTGTCCTCGAGAAGTCCAAAGCTGAAGACAAAGATGAATTTTCTCTTCAGTACAAGGTGAAGAACTTCCTTTTTTGTGTTTTGGAACTCGGTTCATGTGACAACAAACTAAAAACATGCTACACTGATCTTCTAAAACCAGATCTATGGAGGGAAGTGAAGAATAAACACCTCAAGTAAAATAGCACAGAGCTTCGAGGTTGGACAGGAAGTCTTAGGGTATAATAGTCATGAGGACAAGTGGAGGTCTGGTAGGATGGTTGAAAGACTGGACCACTGAAGTACACAGTGGATGTTGGAAGTACATGGATACATGGTTTGCATCCAAAAAGACAGACACAGTGCATCTACCAGACTAACCTTGCGGTGATGATCATGTCTCTAATAGCAACATAACACCCAATACAGAAAGTTCTCTCTTATAAGACACTTGCTAAACCTTCTGCCATTCCACAGGTCCAGATGAAACAGTGCACCATTAACCTTTATTAAGTGTTAGCTGTCTCTGGTTGTTAGTCTTTTAGCTATAGGCCCGTTTGTCAGTGTATTGTATTTACTTCTCTTTGCACCATTCAAAAGACTGAGTCTTAAGTTAAGCAGTTATGGACCACACCTGGGGGTGAGAAGAGCAGGCAGACAGTGTTGTGGTGAAAGCATGTTTAACAGGAAATTGCCTGCTCTGTCACACATGTTGCATTCATTTAAAAGTGGAGGTAGTGTAATGTGTGGATCTTTTGGTGTAGTGAATACCCTTGCAATGTAGTACTGATTGCCGTTTGCTAAATTACCTTGGCAGAACATGCTGTTCTCCCTGCAAAGGCTAATACAGAGAGCTAATTTCACCTTTATTAAGTGTTAGCTGTCTCTGGTTGTTAGTCTTTTAGCTATAGGCCCGTTTGTCAGTGTATTGTATTTACTTCTCTTTGTGGGGCTTGCAAAGTGTCGCACAGTCCCACAGCAATTCCACGCCATGTTTCCTTTCTGATTGTAACATAAATTGCTTGTTAAGAGAGTTTCCTGTAGGTTTATTTGATGAATTTTATTTGAAGTGGCAGTCATGAGGTACAGTTTTTATGGTCTGTTTAGGATGTCTGATTGAGTGTGACCTTCACTTAGTTTGCACTGCATCATCACCTTTAGCATTCTGCAAAAACATTAATATCAACTGAAGAGTCTAAGGTAAGAGAGAATCTGAAAGCTGATAAACTATGTAGTAAAAATACTCTGGGATTTGTAGCCATCTGGGAAATGTTGAATTCTGGTGTTTCAAACTAATAACCCACAACACATGATATGCATGACCGTTTCTTGCCATAAGTAGAGTAAGTGGTCACAAAGGGCCTCCGGACCATCATTAGTTATCTACCATAACTATCACGAAGAAGTGGCCATCATGAAGCGTTCATATCAAACTGGGGTGAAAAAACGCAATAGGAAAAAAGCAGAGGAGGAGAAACAGACCCAAAATCCCAGTATGAAATCATGCTAATTAATTTGATTTAGTCAATTTATCCACTTTTTTTGCTTACGCTTATTGATACAACTTGAATAGCAATAGTTAATGACTAACTAGCTAGCTAGCTAGTTTCTAGAGTAAGAAGTTTTTGGTTAAGCCATGTGCTAGCTTGCTATTACTAGCTATAACAACAGCGTGTTGACTTTAAAGTTAATCGCTGCTCAAGTGGTCAAATTGTCAAATCACTTACAATCACAGATCTACAGCACCTCGGACGATCATAACCAAAAAGAAAATGCTTTCCCTGAGTTCCAAGCTTTCACAGTGCGTAAAGTAAGTAGCATAATGGTCTAACGGTCACTTTTCAGGTGCCGTATGGAAATATTTTGGAGCGTCGTGAACGTTAGAATCAACTGGAAGATATGCAGAAACATTTTTTAAGCCAAATTCAACTTTGCTGTATGTAACTAAGTCATGCTAGCTAAGGTTAACAGCTAGTGAGCATTTTAGTGCCACAATAAGCAGATTATCACAATCTCAGGGTGTATTTCCTGTGCAGAGATTATAATGTGTACAAGTAGAAAACATACATTTTGCATTCAAGACAACAAACACTTAAATATCTTGGGTGAGGGAAGACACTTAGGTCTTCCAAATGTTCACAAAAGGCCCTCAAGATACGGGATAGGCGTAATCAAAATGTAAAGAGGACATGTTTACCTGTCTCACAGAGGCGTCCAGTGAAGCCTGAAGGACACGCACATGTGTTTGGAGATGCACACGTTCCTCCGTTGAGACAGGCTTCCTTACAAAACGCTGGAGAAAGGAAACAGACACTAGTCAGTCTTCGGTTGCTTTGTCCTTGCTAGTCCAAGTGTTTCAGCAAGAGTATTATACACATATCCAAGGCTAACTTTTGTCTAGTTAGAATTGCTAAAAAAAAACCCCAAACAAACAGAAAAACACAGACATGCAGACATGATGACCCAACTTTAAGTCATCTTATAACAAGCAGATGTTTGGTAGATTTGTATAAATTTACTTCGTCGTCTCAAGACAGGAAGGCCATATGTCAGAATGTGCATGAAAAGCAACAAACATTTAATCACCCAACAGCTGCTGTTCTGTAAAGTCTCCATTATACCACTTTTTTTAAACGGAAAACAACTCAGAGGATGACTGTTTTCTCTTATAATATTTTACCGTGTCTATACACATCACTTCGGAAAACAGGCTCTGAACCATTGATAAACTGTTTAATCCCTTCACTTCCTCCTGTGTCTCGACATTAAGACACTCTGAGGAGGAACCACAGACAGGTCGCGTGAATAAAGGAGCTTAAGGGAGGACTTAGAGGCTAAAAAAAAAAAAAGGAATGTTGATGTTCTTTTACTAACAACGCCCGTAAATAGCATCAGCATTAATATCAAGCAAGCTTTTTTTCATACGGCGAAATTGTCTTATATTGGCCTTATTTTTCCATTCTTCGTCCCTATCACACCAGCAGTGTATTGCTAAAGCTTTAGGGAAAAACAAAGCAGGGTTATGTAACCCTAGCAATAGAATTTGCCAACATTGCCAACAAAAATATCCCAGTAGGCAGACCAACAAAAACAGTCGTGTATGGTGCAATCTGCAGAAATGTTTTTTCCTGGTTTTACAATGAGCCGATGTGTATAAGCTTATCTACTTACTTTTGTCACACGATTAACATAAGTGCATGTCCAGGCTAGGTCCACATGCTGTATCGAGATAATAAACTGCAATTAAAGGTATTTCCTGTTCATCAGTAACACGAGTAAAAGAAAAACATCGAATAAGCCAATGTGTTTACCTGAACACAAACACAAACTCCTCAATCCATTTAAGCAAAATCAAAGAAAGAACGCGCGCTTTCAGCAGATCTGCTTTTTCTGAGCTGTCTTGGGCAGAACTTTGTTATGTTTTGCTGTTTTTCTGTCTGTTAATATTGTTCATTGTTGGACGTAAAGGCGGAAGTAATTCCTGGCAACGAAATGTGCGTCATTCGCGTGCGGCGTCCTTTCTCTTCCGAGGAACTCGCTTTTCTGCCGAGACCGCTGCTTTGTGCGTACTAATATCACTATATTAGTATTGGAACAGACGTTTCAGTAAAATGCGTGTGAGTGAAGGTCAGGGGGCCAACTACCTTCATCTGATTACAGATATAGTTTCAGATTTATGGCTACATGCATATTTACATGCATAAAACTCCTTACATTTATAGCATTTGGCGGATGCCCTTATCCAGAGCGACTTACATTTATCTTCTTTTTTTTTTTTAATACAACTGAGCAGTTGAGGGTTAAGGGCCTCACTCAAGGGCCCAGCAGAGGGAGCTTGGCGGTGTTGGGGATCGAACTCACGACCTTCCCATCAGTAGCGCAACGTCCTAACCACTGAGCTACTAATAAACCAAATAATAAACCAATTGCTTTATCATTGAACTTTGAAACGTACAGAAAGCAGAGGTTTTAAAATATACCCAAACGTGTAAAAACGTGGCTGTGAACTTTACTGGCAGCCACAGCAGATCGGCGATACTAGAATTTGAACCCACGGTCTTCTGAAGTGTAACTCAGTGCAGCATTCCCAACTATCCGTAAGGCCAAGGTTAACATCTTTCCCCTTTTTTATCCCCTTTCTTTCATTTACAGAGAAACCTATGATGAATGAAATGACACAAAAATCCAGTTCAGAGATGAAACATCCTCTTGAAGTCAACACTTTCAGGATTATCACGGACCCGTCACACGACTTATTCGGCCCGTGGTATCTGGACTCGGATAACACCTCAAACCGCAGGCAGCTTCCTTCCTACTGCTGTTGCTCAGTTATTACTAATCCCGTCATGTCTAGCGGCGCATTCATGCCTCATATTACACTTACACTGTTCTGATTATATTTATAAGATTTCACTTCCCAAACCTATCATTTGTAATGCATGGATTTATAATCCCACTCGCTGGTGTCACGCGTAAGAGGACGGGCTCCCTTTTGAGTCCTGGTTCCTCTCAAGGAATCTAAATCTACATCTGGACTTTAAGCTGCTATAAAAAAAGCGCTAGAGGAATAAATCTGACTTGAATTCATTCTCTGGAAACTATTCTGTATTCAGTGTATTCATCTGTAATTGTGAAAAAAAAATAAATCGATGTTGTACTTTGTGCATGCTTTGGATTCCCAGTGCATCGAGTGTCATGAATTTATATCCTGTAAGACTTCTTCTATTGTATTGGCCTCTGCTTATAGCTGCCTTGGAAATGCAGCAGCCACAACAGGCGTCATCCGGCTAGTCAACTCAAGAGAGGAAGTGTGGGTGTTACTTTTTTTATTTTTTTTTGGGATTCAGGAAAAAGTTCATAATCTAAATCTATTTCTTGGAAAACATTTTTTTAAATAGCTTTTTTTTTTTTACCCTAGTTTGTAAGCAATAAAGTTTAATTTACAGGAGCTTTGTAAGAAATCACAGGAAGCAATAACAATGCTAAACATGTATTTGAGTAGAGCTAATGATTCTGATATGCACAAATGATCACTAATGTGGGCTTGTGAGGTCGGACAGAGAACAGGTAGAGCAATAAAAACGAACAAATTGGAAAATAATGAGAGAAATAAGAACTTATGAGAAAGAGAACTCGAGGTATGTGTATTTTTGTGTGAATTTCCCTATCGCAGAAGTAGTGTTGAGCCAGACGGTCATTACTGCAGAAGCAGCGGGACAAAACCACACGGTTGGATTATAGATGAGAAATGACAATGGATTCGAGTAAACGTGAGATTAAAAGAAAGCTCGCACAGAGCAAAGGTCGCTGTAATACGACATGGACACTGCTCTAGAGAATTACTGACACGCTTGATTGAAAAAAAAAAAAAAAATACATGCGTATACATGCAAATAATTCAAACTTTCATGCAAACAATAAGAAGTGATTTATCATTAGAAGTACTTTTAACCACGTCATTCTTGAAAAAAAACATTATTTTTCATTGTAAATGGTAGAAATACGATTAAGCATTAGGCTGATATGCCAAAGTCTTCAATGCCTTAAACAGTTGGAACTGAAGCCATGGACACACAGCTGTGGGCGGTGGTGGCTCAGTGGTTAAGGCTATGGGTTACTGATCGGAAAGTTGGGGAAAATGTCAAGAAAAATCCTATGCAAAATATGTAAGATGTGATACAGCAACTGAAATATATATATATATATTTTTTTCTTCTTTGGAACGAGTGACCACCAATCAGGGCAGGCACCCCAAAATATGAAATGCAAAGGTGCCAATAATTTTGAAATCTGTGTTTTGTGAAATACAGACAAACAAAAAAAGCTTTCTCTTGAGGAAAAAAAAATCGCCCCTGTATGGTTCAGCTCAAAATATCACTCGTATTCTTTATATATATATGTATATGTATATATTTAATTTTCATGAATGGTGCCAATAATTGTGGAGGGCAGTGCTTGCTCTAGTTCGCGAGCCAGGAGGGAGTTCCTGAGTGCACCAGGATTGTGTAATTCATTAATCTGCTTACTGACAACGCACTGGACTGGGCCACAGCCGTATGCTCACGAGGAGGCGAGAACGTGGACACTTCCTTTGGAGTATCTGTCATGGACATGTCGCAATTGGCATCGAATCACAACTCCCAGAATAACAAACACTCACAAACACAAACACGCATTGTTTCGAGTTTCATCGACTTGCTCTTGCCTGGCCTTGTTTATTTATTTGCTGATCACCTGACCTTTGCCTGCATCTTGAACCTGACCTTGTGTCTTGTTCTTTTTGATCGCCTGGATTAATACCATCCTGTCAATCTGCTCTTGCGTCCCTCTCCTGCTTTGGTACACATTTGTATTTGTGCGTTTGTGTGTTCGCGTTCCAAGATTTAGTGTTATTAGGGGGGGAAAAAAAAAACAAAAAAACAAAAAGTGCTGAAAGCATGCAGTCATACATCACACTATCTGTCTGG
This sequence comes from Pangasius krempfi, assembly GCA_037576825.1. NCBI lineage: Eukaryota > Metazoa > Chordata > Actinopteri > Siluriformes > Pangasiidae > Pangasius > Pangasius krempfi. The sequence goes on along the minus strand of CM074984.1, from coordinate 24,448,502 downwards.
AGTGTGAAATGTACTCTGGTCATAGATTTGGACTGTTTAGAAATGACTGCAGGGCTGCAGGAAAATAAACCACGTTAGAAAGATTGAACTGGACACAACGAGCACAACTGTTCATCACACTGACACTGTATACATATATATATATATATATATATATATATAATGTGTTACACCCATACACCGAGGCCTGATGGGAAAGCACTTGAAGCTTCCCGGCAAGGCAGGATGGCATAATGAGAAAATGATCTGAGGTCTTTCCCTCTCTTTCTCTCCCTGATTAAAAAGTAAAATCTGTGATTACTGCGTGACAAATTGCCGCAGGACTGACAGAGCAATCACTAATTCTACACACCGCGATGTTCAGGCAACGAGGGTGCAAATCGAATCGGAAAGGGACGAAGGATGAAGATGTTAAGGAGAAGGAAGATGTATGGGACACACTGGGAGGTGTGGGAGGTGTGCATGTTTGCGTCTATAGGGCAATACCTGTGATTTGTCCTCACAGCATCGTGTTTATGCTGCTTTCTTATCTGCTCGTTGGGCAAATCGTAAGATGCTCTGTTCACTGCCCCCGGCTTCCATCCGTTACATTTATTAACAGTTTTCTTTTAGAAATTCTACGTCACAACTCAAACTATCCTTTACTCATCCTGGCTATTTACCTTATTTGTGTTTTAGCTCGACTATCAGTATTTACGGCAATTTCTTTAACACTGCGTCTATTTTATTTAGTTTTGACCCATTTGCGTTATATGTTTTTTTTAGATCATCACAACGTTTTACTTTACCGCGTGAAACACACCGTACATATTATATATATAGTGTAATACTACACTACACACAGCTCCTGAGATGGATTCCACGTGTAAAAGGTCATCTTTTAATAAAACCGCCACATTTCCGCAGCTCATTTAAGGATTTATCCTATATCCTTCACATATATAGATTCAACCAAAGGGAAATTGAGAGGAGAAGTCGATTAATTCATATTAAAAAAAGCGGATTGGAGCACAGCCTAGGACCGAAACTACTGAAATCACATATCATAGCCTAGCGGGTGACAGGCACAAATAACCAACAGCCTGAAAGTGAATCGAATTAGAGGCAAACAAAGGAGGAGTTGCCAAAACATAATGGATGAGCTCCGTATCAAGTGACTGCTCAAGCATTTTAAATCGGATAGATTAACTCGAGTCTGAGAAGATTTATAGTCGAGTTGGAGAAAATGCAGTTTTCTCTTCCCGTATCACTTTAAAGCGTCTGAAGAAGCATATATTCGCAAATAACGAATTATATAATTATATGCTGACAGTGACAACAATCTTTATAAGTATTACCAAATTAGTAGCAGGAAAATAAAATGGTCATTACAACAGTATTACTTGTATGGTGTTAAGTGCTCTCATAAATGTTATTACGTATTAGTTTCAATGCTATGCACTTAAATAGTATGAATATCAGTAATGCTTCTAGCTACAGCTAAATAGTAATATTAATGTAAGTATATAGTATAGAATAGAGCAAGTTGTCGATTTCTATGTAAGAATACATACTAACACGCTAATACAGAAAAGACAAAACAGGCACTTAATGAAGATGAATGAGAACATCATCGAGTGTACAGTGTAATAAGAGTAACACAGGTACAGTAATAGTGTGCCTCAGTTAGTACTAATCAATCTGGTAATTGTAATAGATACAGTAATAGTCACCTATTCAAACATGTCTTTCTACCTAAAAGCACTCAGTCTTGACATTTTAAATGGTGCAGATTTGGGTTCATGGGTAATTAGTGTTTTGGTAAACTGGGATGCTGTGGATGCTGTGGATGTTGCCGCACTTTCACACATTCATTCACTCAGGATTGTGGCCTCATGCCTCTCTCTTTTAGTTATGTTGATACACCTAGACTTAGGGGAGTCCCTGCTTGCCCTTTGCTCACAATATACATCCTCTTAAACCACTACAGGATAAGATCATACCTAATAATCTGCTCTCTCTGCTGTGGATCACTCGCTGCCGCTGAGGATGGCCCCTCACATGGCAAGCCTAAAGATTGCACTTACCAAACACGGTTTCTAGCCAAGTCTCCCCTTTCCTTCAGCGGATAATTTCACAAAGCAAAGCAAAGGCCATTCGTGTCATTAATTCATCTTGGTCACCTTCTTCTGAGGTCTTAATTTGGATTAACCTGCTGTCCATCCATCTGGTTTTCCCTTTGATAATTTGAATGAGCGTTGGATGAAGGATTGAGTTGACTGTATCACTGTAGACATCCGAAGTTCTAGTCTAAAGCAGTTTCATTTAAAGTCAGCTCCACAGTTACTTTAAGTTGACCTGTGTGTTTAGGGACACTTAAGCCATCATCCATGATTTCCAGTTTCATTCATCAGCATGGGGAAGATTAGAGTATACACACACCTTCATATCAGTCAATGACTAGAAAGTAGCTGTGGTTGGAGATTTGCAGAAGCTTGGTGTCAACAAGTCTATAAATCTACAATCCTAAACCAAAGCTTTTCAGAAGTTGTGCCAGAACAATGCCTAATCTTGCATCTAACTACAAATATATGCATCTGGAGTTCACGCGGTGCTACTGGAAATCTGATTGGAACTGGGTTCTATGGTCAGAGGAGACAAAAACACATCTTGTTGGCAAAAAACATGAAGCTTTAAAGGTATGTTTAGTGTAAAAAAGATGGTTGGGTATACAGAAAAGAACTTAATCCTCCCTGTGAAGTATGCTGTGGGCCTGCTTTGCCTCAAAAGGCCCTGGGAAGCTTGTTAGGTCACATGGCATCATGGACTCCATGAAGTACCAAGAGACACAACTGGATTATGATTGGATCTTCCAGCATCTTCCATCTTGTTTTAGGAACCAGACTGTATTACTTATTCCCTGGTCCTCCTCCTTGACAGACACATGAACAAGCCATTAATAACCCAGAGTGGGCGGTTCCTCAGCTTATGCTTCCTTCTCGCTTTGTTTAGCAACACGGCAGCGTGGCTGAGAACACGCCGGAAGAAACTCCACATCAGACGTGGCACAAGGAAAGACTGGCATGGAGAAGCCCACCTTATGTGAATACACGTAACATCACTGACGCTACGACTTTTATAATAACTTTATCAATAGGGAAATTAGTTCGGTTGTTCGGTCAGTCACCATCATATAATATCATATATGATATGATAGTTTTGCCAGCTCTAGTAAAAATATAGGAGTATTATCAGTATATACTGTATGTTATCTCCCGAAACCAGACTGAAGAGTGCTCGAGACAGAATGTGGCCAAAGAACGCTGAAAAATATGTTCTGCAATGGATGGAGCTGCGAAAGAAGAGACGACGTTTATTTAGCAAAGCATTAGTGGCAACGCAGTGTGAGAAAATATGGAGTGTGAAGCGAGGCATGAGTGTGAAATACTTATTAAAAGCTGTTTCTGGTCACAAACATACAGTCATCAAGTGTGACATGAGGAGGAATACAAAAAAAACAACAACACAACTTCGGGATCGTGTAGTGATATATATCACTGTGTGTTCGGTCCGGAAGGCCAACACGTTGCTGTTATTATTATTATTATTATTATTATTATTATTATTATTATTAAGAACGTATTGAAGTCATTCTCATGGCTGGATCGCAAGATTGCAGTGTCATTACTGGCAAAATCTCTCTCTCTCACACACACACAGACACAGGAGAGTCTAAAATCTGATTTAAAGTGGGAGATAATGGATTTCCTGGGTGGTGTCACTCTGTTTTGTAAATTGCCTGTCGCTCCACAATTACAATCGCTGCAGGCTCACAGCCGCTTTCTTTACCTGACTGTAGTAGCAGTAGTGCTGTTCTTCTTTTGGGTCTTGTGCAACCCCAGTGTTGTAGTCAATTCATAACCAAATCAAACATTTTTGCTGGGGATAAACAGTACATGACCTGGGTTTATTTCGCCTGGTAAAATACGGTGTGATTTTTTTTCAAAAACGACTAAAATCCTCAGAGAAACATCGATAATAATGTCATTATCCACCTCGCTATGTAAAACTAGTCTGGTCCGAATAGGCCTTTACTTGCCTCTGCTGCAATGAATTATGGGACTTTCAACTTATTTGCCTTGATGGTTTGATCTCCTCCAATATGCCTTTAATATTTCAGTCGAATCAGGAACTGTTCTACGTGTTTTCACAGTTCAGGGTACTTCAGTACTGGAAGTGAACTCCAGCAGTGGGAATCAACATGACGTGAGGACAAAAGAGTTCTGGTGATTTCTGGGGTTTCCATTCCACTGGGTCTTTTGAAAAAAAAAAAAAAAAAGGAAAAATTAATGGTCACCTGGCAGTGAGCAGCATGACACAATCACCGAGTCCGAGCGAATATGACTATCCACAGAAGCAGCAGACTTTTACTCGTTCAACCACATCCACACGCCAGCTTTTCCAGCTGAGTGGTCGTAATGCACGTCATTAGGTTTCCGAAATTCTTCACATGAACGCAAATGTCAATCTCGCTCTCTCTCACACACACACACACACACACACACACACACACACACACACACACACACACACACACACACAGACATGCAGTCTGTCGGAGACATTACTCATTGTGTCACGCGCACGTTAGTCCTGATTAAGTTGGATAAAACTTTTAGAAATCCTGAAAGTAACAGGATTGTTAGTTTCAAGTAACAAGTGCTTCTCCTTGGAGAGATTACAGGATGTGGCCATAACGAGCGGCACATCGTCATCATTACGAACACGCAGCGTCTCAAGAAGCGCCAAATGGTCGAGTTGTCCATAAATCACACACGAACACGACAGTTTGAGTGTTTCTCATGTACTTCTGTTCTCACTGCAGTCCCTAGAGAATAAAAACAGGGGGGAGTGTGTCACTTCAGTTGTCATCCAGTGGGGGGGGGGGGGGGGGGGGGGGGGGGGGGGGGGGGGGGGGGGGGGGGGGGGGGGGGGGGGGGGGGGGGGGG
>CM074984.1:24427617-24440340 GCA_037576825.1 Pangasius krempfi | reverse complement strand
ATATTATATTATATTATATTATATTATATTATATTATATTATATTATATTATATTATATTATATTATATTATATTAGCAAGTGAAAATAGGCAATACAGAAGCATCAGGAACTGTTTTTTTCCTCTGGTTAATAATGTTGTTGTGCTTTCACTGCTGGAGACAAATTTAGATATTATTATTATTTTTGGTCCCCCCCCCAAATTATTCTTTTATAAGACCTGAGTCTCAAATGCCAGCTGTTATAATGTTTGTCTATGTCTCTCTCTCTCTCTCACACACACACACACACACACGGAGCAGTCATATTTTCAGTCCCAGTTAGTATTATGATTCCCAGTGACTTCATTGTGCTGATAATTTAATTAGACACTGATCTGTTTACACTGGAGAGCTATGAGGACGGAGAGAGAGAGAGAGAGAGAGAGAGATTGGGGGGAGAGAGAGAGAGAGAGAGATTGGGGAGAGAGAGAGAGAGAGAGAGAGATTGGGGGGAGAGAGAGAGAGAGAGATTGGGGAGAGAGAGAGAGAGAGAGAGATTGGGGGGAGAGAGAGAGAGAGAGATTGGGGAGAGAGAGAGAGAGAGAGAGAGAGAGAGGGAGGTTTGGGAGTAAAATTGCTATGCAACCATTTGTACGTGCTTAAAATATAACAATAAAAACCAGCATCACCTAGCCACCACAACACACACACACACACACACACACACACACACACACACACAGTGCTACAACAACTCCAGAGCATAACACTGTGCATCAGTGAGAAGATTCTCTCAGTCTTAATCTGAACTGACACCATGTAACACCAATACTAGCTTTTCCTCACTTAAGGTAGTTCTTCGCATAAAATACTGGATTTATTTCAACACCACACGTAGCCGAATGTTAACTATCTTTCAAGTAAACGTGGCCACTGATTTAAACTACACAATAAAATATTCAGCCTGATTTGACCTAACTTCGCTTCCTGATGCTAGCACACACACTATACTCATTTCCCTAGTATTAGCGTACTTGCTAGCAATGCTCGATAGCTACGTAATATCGTAATGTCACTGCAGAAGTGATAAGGTTTTAGCTATTAAGATTAGCTAACTACTTAGCTAGGCAGCAACGGACACATTCCTCAGGCGTTCAGGACGCTTGATAAAATGACACAAAGGTGGCAAAGTAGTTTGGATCTTGGATCTTGTGAGGTGAGTAATTGTGAGCTAATTTAATGTTGGCTTGTAGGAACGCTGTTGCCCTGTTTTCCCAGTGGACTTTCTACACACTCTTAGCCGACGTCCCCTTCATGGCTTAGCTACGTCACCAGACGAGGATGGAGGCACGATTGCGATTTATACAACTTTCCTTAATCGACCAGCAATGCTAATTAGCAAAAAAAGCTAGTCAGAACATTATAATTCGGAAACTGTAACCTGCAAAGTCTTCTGTTGCATTCTCCAGATTGCACTTCACAACATCGACCGCTGTTTGTTTACTCTTTCCAGGAGCGAAATTGCATCAGCTCGCAATGCCTCCTTGTCGTGCGCCTGCAGTCCACAGACACATCCATGCAATTCCATGGGGTCATCCAACAAACTCCACTTGACCTAATAAACCAGTGAAGGCCTTAAGACGGCAACCGAGGACATATTGGAATGCAGCGAGCGAGCGCAGCACCTGCAATCTCCACCGGGCTTAAAAGAACAGAAAGCTTTTCCCTGAGCTAATAGCGGCAGCCAGGCGAAACGATTGCTTTACCCGAATCGCCTCCTCCAATCAGCTTGGAGTGCGAGAGATGCTGTGGGAAACGAAGGACAGGAAGGGAAGAGGCAGAAGCCAAAATCAAAATCAATTCTCATCATCTCCAAGCTAGCTGATGCTGCTCTTTGTGTGTGTGTGTGTGTGTGTGTGTGTGTGTGTGTGTAAAGATCGAGGGCTCTACCTGTGCAGATGGTGCCGTTACCCATGAATCCTGGCTTACAGGTGCACAGGTGGCCATGGATGGTGTTGGTGCAGATGGCGTTGTCATCACACGAACTCTGACCGCTGACACACTCGTCACGCTCTGAAAGGAAACGGAAAGCGTGTGTGTGTGTGTATGTTAGTGTGTGTGAGGGATTCAAACCCCCCCCCCCACCCGCCCCGAGGTTTAGTTATTTTAGATTAGGCTCATGCTTTGGATGAAGCCCATAAATCATCGCAACATGTGTAAAAGTGTCAGCTCATTAATTTTGGCACCCTACTGGAGCTGTACAACGCGTTGTTAGAGTAACAAACGCAGTCATTTCACTTGAATTCTGCCTTTGTAGAAGTGAATGATCTTCTCTGATCTGTTATAGTTCTCAAATACAAGGACACATGTAGTTGATGTACTTTGTTTCCATGGCACTGCTGAAAGCTCCATTCTCATTGGTCGAAATGTGTTCATCCATTTTCTGTAACAGCATGGCTCTGACAGCAGAGCCGGCGGCCAGGTTAATATTAATGTGCTTGTTCCACCCGTTGGTTTCCCTAGTAACAAATAACACAGGAACTTGTGTGGTGGATGGTCTATATAATCAGATTAAAAAAAAAAATGTGTGCAATTGTTGATATGGTGAAGTTTTCTGTTAGGAGATTTAGCTTTTCTGGAAGGAGTCTCCAGTGTCAGTACTTTGTACAGTACAGTGTCTGATATCTTGCTGAAATTCAAATGTAGGTAGCGTGTTTTCCTTTTCCAGAACATTTTTCTTACCCCAAATATAGTCACTCCGCTTAAGAGAGGTTCGGTGTCTGGTGCAGTTCTTTCGTTTAATCTTTAAGAAAAGGAATTCTGCAAGAATTCTGTCTTTCTGAACGACTGCACACTCAAATGAAAAAAAAAAAAATGTAAATGGTGCATACATTTTTTAAACCAGCCTTAAGCATATCATGCCCTTTTGACCCTTTTCCAGCACGATCGTGTTTTAATTGAGCCCTGTAGAATGTGACCTACAGTAGGAGGAGATGAGGCGGCCGTGTCACGATTCATAACCGGTGACTAATAATGGAAATTAGCCTAATAAATATTTCAGACATGTTCACTCAAACGTGAAATTAGCATCGCTCATGCTGCGTGCCCTCGATTTTGCTTGCCTTTGGTGTGTTCAGGAACTTTTTTTTTAATATGTGTGTGTGTGTGTGTGTGTGTGTGTGTGTGTGTTTGCCGTGAACAGTGAACAGTGTGTTTAGCACGCGTGTTGGTTTTTTTGAAATGAACAGCGTAATCAGGTTTTATAATACTATAAATCAGACAATGCTTCCTCATGCAAGCATATTGCTGTGCGACAAAATGATGGACGATGTTAAAAAATATCCTGGTTATATCCTGAATAATTAGAACTCCATACAACTGGTGCTGTTTATAATTGTTGGCACCCATGAACGGAGCTCCTCAATCTCCTACGTTCTACTTTACGCAATTTTCCAACTTCTCAGTAATTTTTCAGTAAACTGCCAAATTATTCATCATAGACAGCTGACTCACACTTGCGTGAGTGTGTTCCTCAGAGCTCCAAACCTCTGTCCGGTGAACTGAATTATGGGACTGCCTTCTCCAAGAAGGACTTGTGATGAGAGAAATTCCGAAAAGAAAGAAAGAAAGAAAGAAAAACAACTGTCCTCATGCTGCCTTCTGATTAGAACACAATAATGATGTGTACAAATCCCCCTCCTCCTCCCGAACGTAGCAACACTATTGTTTATTATGAATTTTGTCTTGATTACAGCGTATAACTGATTAGCATCAGCAGCACAGCTACTAATAATAAGACAACGTCATTCGTTTTTTTCGATAAGGTCTCATGAGGACACTTCCTAAGACACGTAATCAAATTTTTTACAGATAAGGAAAAATGAACTTATTAGCGCAGACGTTGTTCATCAATATGCAAAAGACACCTTAATCATGATTAATGCGTTCCCTCCTTAATTAATGACTTCTGCTTATTGAGCCCGTAAGCAGACCGAACACATTATTCAACACTTTTTTCTCTCTTTTTTTCTGCCTGAGGAAGGAGATTTCACACTTGTCGATACGATGTGTAATTTGTAAGAGGGACACTAGGGATGAGATACGGAAACACTAATTAGGATTTAAAGCTCAGACCTCGGGATTTAAACCCCAATTAGCCAAAATTTGGTCTCTTAAGAAATACTTTCATGAGACCTGTTCAAATTTCTACAAAATGAACGACATTGTCTTGCAGTTTCTGGAACTTTCTGGAATTTATTTATTTTTTTTTAAATGAATCAACAGCACATTTAACCTGAGCCTTATTTAATAGTATGGTACATTTGCATGCATTTAATCTCAGATTAAATTACCGAATAAAAACAAGTAGAACGAGGATAGGAAGTGAGGTAATGAAGGCTTACAGACCTCATCTCTCCTTAATCAGGGCAATAATTATACAAGAAACAACATCAGAACAGGAAACGACTGAAGGCTACGCTCTCAGATCGGAGTGGAGATGATTAAAGCAGATGTTAATCCAGGGTCTCATTATTTCAACGTGTTATTTCAAGATATTATGTCATCATTAGTTGTTATCACAACTTCATATCTATAACACTAATTTACTGGACATTATTCTATAATTCTTATGCTGCTTATTGTTTTTAATTGACAGTAAATAAGCCAGATGTTGCTTTAGTGGAATTCTGGACGTTTGGCTCCTGACACTTATATTAATTATTTCAATTCCACAAAGTTCAAAGCAGTCGTTTTTGACAGCTTGCGTGTGACGGAAGAAGATAATAACCAATTATTATGCTAAAATAATGAGATATTTCCCCACGTTGAAATAACAGCATAATGTCCTGAAATAGAGCCCTAACAAAGAGACATACACAGAAATAAGACATTAGGATGATAAGATTTTAAAGTTCTGGCAAAAAAAAAATCAGTCAGTTTTACAGATATGTTATTTACACTGCAAGTTACACAATGCTTTAGGAGTTCAGGCTTTAGGACTCCCCGGATAACTGAACCGCTGAATCACTGTCTGTCTTTAAAAGAAGATGGAAGACCCGATTCTTCACCAAGCACTTAACTGAGCATTAAATTGCTTTGTTGTTGTGCTAACTCCTCTCTAACAGGATTTCAGCTTAATGGCGCTCTTACACCCTGATGTTTTTCACACTTCTGTAAGGCCCTCTGGATAAGGGTGCTAAAAGCTGTGAATGTACATCTATGCTTAAAATATAACTATAAAAAAAATAACTAACATCTGCCTGAATTTAACCTGAATATGATCTCGATATGTATTGTGAGCAGGAGCAGCAGAAGTGCAGGAAAATGTGAACTGAATCCAGTACGTTAGGACAGAATGCGCCCTTCGAATTGTTTTGAGGACGTCTGGAAAGGTGCTGGCTTTAACCCCCGGCGATAGACTGTGACACTCTTCGCAACCTAATACAGGTCTGATTATACTTGGCATGCGCAGAAGCAGAGGCAGTGAGAGCGGCGTTATTCACACACTCGCCTGCATATCTTATGTACATCCGGAATATTTCACAGGAGCATCCGCTAACTGGCACGTCAGAGGCAAAACATCCCTGTCCATCAGTTTTCCAGTGATTTTACACACAGCCATGTTACTATTCAGTCACTAACTGTAATAAGAGAACCAGTTAGTGTAGTTCATTTAAACGTGGCTCGCCGGAATGCGACTCGCAGTAACTTTTGAAAATATTAGCACACAGAAGAGTTGCTAGAAGAAGACAGAAGACTCGATCCCATTTGTAAACCAAGCGACCCCTAGTTCCGTAACCCCTGATTAACCCCCTATAATGGAAGGCCATATATATTAATATTACACTCATACACTAGCCTGTAATAGACTCAGGACTTGGAATATCTCCACTTGTGCTGTGCGTGTGGCATATACGGAGCAGTTTATCCTCTTAATGGTGCCTAAAAATGGATCATCACAAGCTGCACTAATGCTGCCTGACCACCGTCCCTCCAGATTGCGATTTGTGAATTAAGTGCTAAATGGGGTCAATGTCCCTCTCTGAAGGCCTGACATTATACCATTTACAACCTCCTTACAGCAATCACGTGACCTCCTGTTCTGATTCAGAAGAAATCCTAATAAAAAAGATTTAATGAGGTAACTCATGAATAAACTAAACAGAGCGAGAGTTGATATTAATCAGCCATTTTGCCAAACAGTACACGCAAGCCAGTGGTGAAAATTCATAATCGCGTGTCTCTTTGCACAGCCTTGTATGTATAAAAAAAAAAACATAATCGTTCTTCCAAGCTGAAAGAGAGCGACTGTGAGGAAAAGAGCCTTATGCTAAAATGCTTTAATTTTTTTCCCCCCACATCAATCTGCACTCCATACCCCATAATGGCAAAGCAAAAACCAGATTTGTGATGACTTCGGTTTGATTGGACTTGATTTGGAAAGGAACACATCTGTCTATATAAAGCTGAAAATGCATATCAGAGCAAAAAACAAACCATGAGGTCAAAGGAACTGCCTGCAGAGCTCTGAGACAGGAATGTGTCGAGGCACAGATTTGGGGAAGGCTACCAAAAGATTTTCTCCTGCTTTGAAGGTTCCCAAGAGCACAGTGGCCTCCATAATTCTTAACTGAAAGAACCAGGACTCTTCCTAAAGCTGGATACCCAGCTAAACTGAGCAACCAGGGGAAAAGAACCTGATGTTCACTCTGGTGAGCTCCAGGGATCATGTGTGGGAATGGGAGAAACTGGGAGAAGGTCAAGCATCACTGCAACACAACACTGATCTGGGCTTTATAGCAGAGTGGTCAGACAAAAAAAGCACCTAAAGGACTCTCAGACTATGAGAAACGGGATTCTGTGGTCTGAAACAAACATTGAACTGTTTGGCCTCAATTCCAAGCGGCATGTCTGGAGAAAACCAGGCACAGCTCATCACCTGCACAATACCAATCTTTATCTAAATATATGTTTGTTTGTTGTTTTTTTTTATATGTGTTGTTTTATGTAGCACCTTGGTCCTGGAGGATCGTTGCTTCTTTTCACTGTGTGCTAACTAGCTGTATATGGTTGAAGTGACAATACAGCCACTTGACTTGACTTGACTTGAATACCATCCCCCAAGTGAAGCATGGTGGTGGTAGCATCATGCTGTGGAGGTGTTTTTCGGCGGCAGGGACTGCAGCATTGGTCAGGTTAGAAGGAAATCTGAACGCAGAAAAATACAGAGATATCCTTAATGAAAACCTGGTCCAGAGTACCCAAGACCTCAGACTGGGCCGAAGGTCCACCTTCCAACAGGACAATGACCCTAAAGCACACAGCCAAGACAATGCAAACGTGGCTTTGGGACAACTCTGTGAATGTCCTTGAGTGGCCCTGCCAGAAGCCCAGACTTGAACCCAATCAAACATCTCTGAGAGAGAGACCTGAAAATGGCTGTCCACCGACGGTCCCTAAATAACCTGACAGACTTGAGAGGATCTCCAGAGAAGGATACAGAAAGGAGCCAGGGTGGCACGGATATGAGGAATGTGTACGGAATTACGGCGTTAACCAGGCACCGTGCCAGCACAAAGGCATCTTATTAACTCTGACAACCACTGATTTGAAAGATCAACACAAAAGCATCTCTTCCGTACACTCACACAGTCGTACACGCTCGTAACTAATGTGCTTGTTATCATTTCACTTGCACCTTGCCCACATTAACAGACCTAACCATGTGCATCTCAGGAACAGCACACTCACTTTTCCGCTGCTAGTTATTTAATATTTCTGAAGAAACTGAGAATGCAATACTGATAACAAATCGTAAAACTAGAAATGAAATCAGTAATGTGATCGCTTGGATCACCACTGAGTGTAATTAATAGCAATTTAGCGCTTAGTGAAGAGGTCGGCCTCCAGGATTCGTTTTATTTTTTGGAAGATTTGGATGATTATGAATTATTATCCTCCAGTCTGACTGTTGTGCAAAAAAAGGAGCTTTCGTATAAAGAAAATACCGATAATATCAATAAAGCTGCACATCATCTTTCAAGGTAATAAATCATCTAACCGGATAAGAAATTTGAGCTTTGCTGTGAAAAGACGTGTCGCAGACGTGTCCCTTACGTGACGTAACATGGCCAAGTATTTGGGACATCACAAACTAAATACTTGTACCAAGTAGAAACAACACATAGTTAAGATTAAACATTTTTAAACCCTTATCTATAAGTCTGTGTTTTTACTGAAGTGAGTAGTCATTGGTGTGCAGTGCTTCAACTGTGGGACAAAAATAAATAAATAAATCTGTCTCCAGGGTTAATCTGTCTCCATTTAGCTGAGAACCTTTTCCCCCTCAGGTGTAACACAGAGTTCATAAATTGCGAGATGAGGCGTCATGCATGCTTTTGTAGCCTACTCTTAATGTGGCTAATGAACAGCGGCACTCGTGAGTTTGAGAGACTCGGAGTCTTTGTGCCTCTGAGGTCTGTAATCACGGCTCATATAATTGGACTTGGATTTAATTAAACTTTCATTCTGTCCATGTCTGTGCAGGAAGATGAGATGTTCCTCCTCCAGTGTCACTGTTACGAAACATTATGAAGTGCGCCAGCTCTTCTGCGTTAGTAATTTAAGTGTATTGAACACTTCAGCGGAACCTACGGGACTTTTTCCAAAGCGTAAACTGAATTAGCGACGTCGTTTGTTAGGTGTGTTTACACATATCTCTCTGAATCTCATCTCAGCCTTTTGGAAATCTGGTGTTCTCTGATCAGTCGACTGATCGAGGGGTTGAGTCGAAGGTTGTTTTTTTTTACAAACCCAATAATCAAGTCAAAGAAGACAAAATCAGTGTTAAAAAAGACTTTAGCACAAAACTGTGTGTATAAATAATAATTTCTATAACCGGTGGAATTTTCTCTAAACAATAAATCCATTTTTGTTTATTTAGCTAGCTACTTATTTGTTTAGATTTTTTAATTCTTATTGCCGATTACGAAACCATTATTTGCTTATTTTAAACGTGCTTATTCAGCGAATTTTTTTCTCCTCCTCTCCACGGTAGTTCTTGCAATCTAAAAAGCAATAATATGAGAGGTGGAGATTCGAGCTTTGGCGGATCAGCGAGAGCGCTGGGAGGTTATGATGTGTCTGACTCTGTTGCTGACTGCATTCGGTGAGATTATTTGTTCCTGGACTCAGTGTGTGCTTACCACTAAATAGTTTTCATCCATAAGGGGAGTACTGCCCTGGCTTTGCTGGATGATCAAGCAGGTTTGCTTCACTCGCAGAAGATAAGCGTTCACTCACATTCACAGCAACAGCAGAACAACAGGACTTACTTCTGGCTTTGTGGGATTGTCAGAAGCAGACTGATTCTTCTGACAGGCAGAAGGAACGTACGCTCACGTCTCAAATCACGCACCCTGTTGCACTAAATGTTGCTTGGCATTATGTATGTAATAGAGCTTGAAAGCTTTGAATATGAATTTAGCATTTTCACATTAAATGAAATTCTTCTTCTTCTTTTTTTTTTTTTTAAACGATTGAAAAGTTATTCATTATGTCATGATTATATGACTGGGTTAATCGGATCACGTCTAATCTGACCAACAGGCTGCTGGGAATTAAAGTGTTAATGAACATACAGGAAAAGAATTCTTAGCCCGCTTCTTAGCATGGCTACTCTGCATACATCTGCGTATTGTGATAGCAGACCTTCATTACGTGGATATCCTCCATGCGATGTGACACATGCCTTCAGGACAATGCAGGAAAACGTTAATTAAACTGCAAGCTGAGACTCACAGCAGCAGCGTTGGCGTGCATCAGGTCATGCAGTATCGCCAGCTTTCCCACAAACTGTGCGATGGGCTATTTTAGGCTGCAGCAAAGGATTTTACAGCCATGTTCCTAATTAGGGTTTTAAGAGTCATACACCATCTCCAACAGCACTGGTAATGTAATATAGGAAGACAATAAAATTAAAGCATGTTTTTTTTTTTTTTTTTTTAAACGAACCTTAGAAGTTTTATGAGGGATAAAAAAAGCACCCTGTGCTTTTGGAATAACTGTGAATTAGGGATAATACATACAGTATACTGCATAAAAAACGGGATCATCAGCTTCGCAAAACTGAAAAAATGAGCCGTGCTGTCTAGGCGGGAGGGATGGCATACTCTCTCTCCCCTGCCAATCATAGCGACACTAGCCAATCGTGGGCGTCTGTGAGCTCGCGTATGCGGAAGAGGGCAGAGAGCGCTTTCCTCGTGTGACGCATCTAGCAGTGAACTTCAATGCACAGGGCTTTTGGGGCATTCCCAAAGAGACACCGCACGTCACGCAGGTCACACGTGCGCTCAGTTTGCGTGACGGGACAGAGCCTTAGTAAACGGAACATTATAGCAAGCAAATGATCATATAGAGAAATGCAGAGAGAAAAGAGGAGCACGGAGGCATCATAAGTCAATTAAAATAGAAGGAAGAATTCACCTGGGAATATTCCTCTTTAGGTTCCTATGCTAAATTATGCCCCTGAAGTGCGATGATGGCAACCTTCGGGGTGATGTTCTAATTTTACCCCAGCCTAACTGACCTCATTATGTCGAGACTTGTTCAGGAGTCCCGCGAGAGAGGACACTTTCCTTCCCAAGCGCTGAATACTCTCAAGAAAAGAAAAGACCGGAGGAAATTTGTAAGAAAACAGACAAAAGCTCTTGAGCTCGTATTTCACAAAAGCCGTCTAGACGAAGCGTCTTCAGTTGAGGCTACTGGTGCAGTCGCGCTTTTTAACCGGGTTCCAATCAGACAGCAGCTCCCTAGGTAGGCGGCTTCATTTGTATGCTGTCCCATTTGGAAGGCAGCTGCCCTCTGAGCTCCAAGTTTTGTCCACATTTGAGAGAAGCATTGCACGTGTCTCTCTTGGTGTCGACAATCCCATTATCCAGTTCACTGGACCAGACTGGAGAGCCACGAATGTGTAGACAAACATGGTACAACAGGAAGACATTTGACCTCGGCAGCAATAACAACATGGCTCAAATGATTTCCTTGGAGATTTACGCTCTCGTCTGCAACCATTAAATTAAATTAAAATAATAATAATAATCACACTCTGTTTAAAAAATGGAACACTGGAGTTTTGACTGCAATACAGAATATATCATGATGTCCTCTTAGGTTTTTTTTTTAGACTGGTATAATAACATACATCCCGATTAGGGCTATGAGTGCTAAACCCATTACTATATAACAGTTAGACCCGGTTCACTAATCATTTAAAGTTCCACTTCTTCCGTTACTACAGTAGCGTTAGCAACATCATTAGCATGGCTAATATAATATATAACTTTTGACTTAAAATATACATTTTTTTTTACACCAATAAACAGAGCTGTCTGCCATTTTGGAGAGGAAACAGCATCATCAGTGCTGCGGCACAGATATTAAGCTCGAATAAAGGCCGTGTTTGTTGACATGAACACGCGGTGCTCATTAAATCATGCTATAAGCTAGTTTATAATTTAGCCGACTAAATTCAATCAAATAGAGCGCAGATAGGTACAAACAGCCCACCATGTAGGCAGTACTCGATTTCATTTTGCTAGTTATGACCAGAAAATGAAAAATAGCAAGAAACAAAGTTCATATTTGTTTATATAAGAGCTGCTGAAGCTCTAACTAACACTGTCACTGTCAATGTCAGGAACCATCCTAAATATGATCTTCCTTTTCAGCTTACGCTCCCTTTTTTTTTTTTGCCCTTGGCAGCTTAAATATTATTATGGAAAAAAAATGAAGGACTCTGACAGACGCTGTGGAATAATTAGTCAGGGTGACATTTAGCTTAGTAGAAAACGCAGCTGAAGTAGCACTGCTCTGTTAGACGGAGGGCTATGCGCCCGTGCCGAGCTCCACTCGAGAACCTCGGATGTTTCTGTATCTCTGTAGTAATGAAAATGTTCTTTTCATTATTATTAATCAAACACAATTACAGAAATGTTAGCCTAATTAAAGTGAACAGACTTTCTCAACTGTCTCAACAAACTTTTGTACTGCTGAACCCTTTTTATACAGTATATAAGAGGCTGAGCACTTGTCTGGATACGCAGCTAACATGACTGAATGGGCGAAAACAGGTCCCTTTTAATGCATAACTATTACCGATTACTTGTAAATGCAATGATTCAGAGCTGTTATTATTTCTGTCTAGCAGCATGGGCTCTGAATAGATGAGCTCTAGTTTGGATTTGATGAGGGAAGGTAAACAACATGAACAATCAATGAAAGTCTGTGAAAATTCTGCTCTTCCTGACTCTATATCTAGTCTCTGGTCAGATGAGCTGCCTTCAGTTAAATAACTGACATACGTAAAATGCAAATAAATGCAATTTATGCAATCTGTTTTTTTGTTATAACTCTGTTAACATTGTCCGATTCCTTCTGACATTCCACACTGGCGCTGAGGCAGCAAATCAGAATCAGCATTCATTCAAATGACTGTTTATTACTGCCTACACGTCATGACACAGCTCACAGCAAGCGCACACACACTCATAGCACGCTATGTGGGAAGTCGGCGCTCGGAATGACGTCATTTTCGAAGTCCAAGCATTCTAATAGCCAAAAAAAAAAAAAAAATCCATGGATGCTCCATGTGTTAGTGACTGTTAGCAGCTACAGTCAGGTCCATAAATATTGGGACATCGACACAATTCTAACATTTTTGGCTCTATACACCACCACAATGG
>CM074984.1:24398321-24412823 GCA_037576825.1 Pangasius krempfi | reverse complement strand
AACACCGACTGCACCCCAGACCTCCTCGACATCCCAACATCAGCGCCTGACCTCACTAATGCTCCTGTAGCTGAATGGACAAATCTACATTATGTACAATGTTGGTTACTCGATGGCACGCCACATCAGAGAGCCAAGCCAAACTTCATGAGAGAAATAATAAGCAAGCTAGCATGCTAGATAGGAGCCAAAATGCATCATGGTGCTTTGTACAGAATAATGTTATTAGATATCTATCTCTCTATGATGTGAACATACTGTTTAGAATAAGAGGAGATAAGTAAGTGTATGTTCCTGCATGTGCTTAATGATGTCATATGGTTGCTCCGATTCAAAAACAGAAATACATTTTTACAGAACGTTCCACCTGGTCAGGAACTCTGAATCTCTTTCGGAGCAATCTTCTTTCTTTTCCTCCTTATAAGTGTCTTGTCGTGTCTGAGCTTTCACTCGAGAATCGCCCTAAATGAAGCTTCAGGAAGAGAGCGAGCCCCATTGGCACGAAGGTCTTTTATTCTCAATCTCCCCATCTCTACAGCTTCCCCCCCCCATCACCGTCCTCTCTGAAAACAGTCCACCTGGGATCGAGGTGTATTAACATTTCTGGCACAGGTCTTGACAGAAAGAAAAGTGGAAAGTGCTAATGAAGATGAGGATGGCTTTTATATGTATAATGCCTGTCACGCACTCAAGGACACTTCATGACATTTGCATACAAAGCTGTGTATCTTTACACAAGAAAAAAAACTGAATAATGAATGATACATACAGAAAAACACACTTACACACTCATACTCTGAGATTGCAGTCTGCAGGTAGAAGGCGTTTAATAGAAGTCAAATGATATTACAGAGACATCACTTCATCTTCATTCCATTTTATCCCTCTTTTTTCACATTTGTATACATTTTCCTTTTGAAACTGAAAAAAAAAAAAAAAAAGCTTCTTCAGAAGCCTGATTCAAATCCAGTAAAGTCCTTGGTCAAGTCCTAGATAAACTAACTTTTGAAATGATCCTCAGGCATTTTAAAATGTAAAATAAAATATTTTATTCTATAAAATATTGAGCTATAATTTTGCGTTCGAAGCTATGAAAAGACGAAACTTTTCTTCGATCAAACGAGGCCTTTTTAACTCTTTCAACTGCGAGACTGCGGTAAAAGTATTCTTTACCGCGAACTAGGTGTGAAACAACACGATGCGGCATCCGTTCAGCCGCACAACCAGACGCACACGCTGTCGAGACGGAGGCGCAGTCAGGCGTCCACAGCTGGATTGGCACGCTAATCAGGTTAAGCTTTCACAGCTGGCAGAGCCGAACACGACGTCATTCTTTACACAGCAGCTCTGTGAGAGCACGCGACTGTTAGACTGCTGTTCCTGTAGACGGGAACATTTCCGAGCAATGCAGATCAGACACGAATGCCGAGTTATGCCACGATTCCCTGTAACACATTATTATTATATGTGTCAGGACGTGAACAAAATATCTGTGTAAATACGTTTTCATCGCACTGGCTATTGACCAACTTCAGTGAGTTTTGCATGAAATTGGATTTTTTACTTACGTTTTTTTTTTTGGACAAAAAAGTACATTATACTAAGAATTATTATGAGCCTGTGATTAGTCCCTGTGTGTGAGCTGTTACTATAGAAACCACCCGAGCTGACGAATCAGATTTGAGAATTCATCTGCACTGTGGTATTAATATATATATATGAAGAAAAAAAATCCAACCCTCGAAAAAATACTCCGTTTTGCGGATTATTTGGCGATGTTGTTTCTTTTCACAGCAGACGACGCTGTCCCGCTTCTTCCGTTCGGAAATGGCAAAAAAGACACGCGCAGGAAAGAGACGTTCCTCTGCTTAAGCACTGTGACGAGCCCGAATGTGTGTGAATTGAAGAAGCGTGTCGATCCTCAACAAGACTTCACAGGCAGATCCAGATCACAGGAAAGCTTGTTTTAGAGGATGTCTTGTATATGTGGTGTTGTTTTTGCTTCTCTGGTTCTCTTTCCTTTCCCACTAGAGGAGGGATTGGGCTTACTTCAGTGATTCGCTGTATGTGAGATCCTGACGCCAATAACTGGGAACTGTCACTGTTTACAATGTCACTGTGCAGAGCTTCACACACTTCAGACTAATTAGGGTGTGTGGTGGATTTACTAGTTTTTTTTTACCAAATTACAACGCACTTTTTTTTTGTCTCGTGCAGAGACATCGACATGCACGTTATCGCCATGGTACAATTAAATCGTTCCATCGTAGCAGCGGCTTCAGCTTAGAAAACGATACACCACTGAACTAGAACTGAGGAATTACACACTTAAGTACAATTAAAATGCCTGATGCTGCACTTGGCATTTTATGAAACACTAGTGTGTGTGTGTGTGTGTGTGTGTGTGTGTGTGTGTGTGTGTGTGTGTGTGTGTGCATTTCATTCACTGTGTTTAGCTGTGAAAGACGTGGTCTGCAGTTAACAAACAGGAGACGAACAAGCTGTTGTGTATCTTTTGATTAATAGCGCGATAGCTCTCTCGGTAATGGTTTTAGCAGAAACTCAGGCCTGGGTGATGTTTGTTGTTCTTCATGCGTCCTGATAAGAAAAGCATTTAAACCTTCTGCCAATCACGGCACAAGACACAAGTCTGGCGCCCGGCTAAAGAGTGGATTTCGTTTTGAAGTCGGAGGAAATATACATCTGCATTGCTGCATTGTTAAGATTACATACGGGTGTGACGGGCAGGCGTTCCCATACTTTTGGCCACATAGTTTTATTACGCTCTGAAGTTATAAAAATATATTAAAATTGAGTGTTCGGTTTTTCGTACTGAAATATTATCAATGAAACGGAGAAGCAACTGGTTGCTTTAGAAATGTATGTCTCAGTGAATCGCTGCAATCATTCTTGCTTTTATTTATAGTCAAGAGATAAAAGGAAAGCAAGAAAAGGAAGATGTGTGTAGGTATAAAAACTAGTATAAAAAAATTCCTTCTCTTTCAAGAAAGATGAAAATGAGAAGAAATAATTTAGAATAAAGATTCAAAAATAAAAACGAGATTTTACACACAGTGGGACAACTAACAGAAATGGGAGACTTGTGTTTCTTTGATTTGAACGAAAAAAAAATAGCTAAGAGTTTCTGTTTAATTAATAACTACACGGTAATAAGTGCCATTAGTTAGCTTGAATAATGTAAGAGATTTAAAACCCCCCACATCCTTTATACACCAGCACGGTGAGTGAGACCAAGGCAGGGACAACAATAAAGATGTGTCTGTCTTTTTTTCCCCTTTAATTACGATGCTTCTACATATGACCTTTCCCAAGTGCTCAAAGATGTTAAAAGAGCTTTGGCAGATATGCTATTTTTTCTCTCTGAGAATGGAAGAAAAAAAAAAACCTAGGCTATGAATCATCGTATACCATAATGGCAAAATAACTAACATCACGTGTTAAAAATAATACTTCTAGGAAACATGCTTGCTTTTCACCTCTCCCTGGACATATCATCCTTCATCCTTAATGTCCTGATGACCTCATGATCCTTAAGGACCCTTGCCTTTACCAGTAACTCCTCAAACCATTTCTGTGTGTCATTTTGTCTTCCATGGGTCCTCAACACCACTCCACCTCTACCAACTTGCACTGCTACTTCGTCCTCTTCTACGGTGCTCTCGTTCCCAACACCAGTGCCTTCTTTTTCAGATTTGCCTGCTAGCACAGCCGCTTCTACCTTCGGCACAGCTCTCTCGCCACACCTTGGACTGCCCTCTCAACTCCAAGCAAGCTAGACCGATGCCTTCCAGCCCCTGGAATTTCGGACATTTTCTGGTATGAAAGAACAATGCTTCGAGCGTTACAAGACAGCAGAGCTAACATTACATAGTAAAACATTATTTCTTCAGCAGTTCAGTTCACGGTTTACTGTTTTTCCCTTTAATCGCAGGATTCCTTGTTCAACAGTGTTTCCGAAGGTTTAACGTAAACTCGCCCTAAGACTAGAGTGAATTAACCGGCTAATAAAGAACCGAGACAAGTTATCATCTCTTAATTTGCTATGGAGTTGTTCAGCATCTTTGTCAGTCCTGCCTATTTCAATAACAGTGTTTTTGTAAATGCTTTAAATGAATCATCAATATACTAAAATAATATCAGTGCCAAAATGAAGCCTGCCTTGAAAGTCCTGTTGCATATCACGAAATTAAGCTGAAACTAAACTGAATTTCAAATGAAAATGAAATAAATAAATAAATAAAAGAATGAAGAAAAAAAAGGCAGACAATTTCTTTCAGTCAACAACCAGGCAGATCTAATTGTGTTTTTTGCTCCTGAAAGCTTCGTGTACAGCACAACAGGTTTGTCTCAGACACTGCGGTCTAACTGCACCTGAAAATCTGACTCTGTCTGTTCGCTTCTGTGCTGATAAAGTCGGACTGCAACTGACACACAAGACACAATTTCCGGCTTAAAGCGTTAGACACTGCTGACTTGTACATGCACTCCTGCTGCCTGACGTGACGCCGGAGCCTGATCCTGATCCTGACACGCTTCTGCTGCGACTCCTCTCGCTGCACTTGTAACTACACTTCCTGTGACTTAATCGCGCTGTGGTGCGGCTAAAGTGGCTGCAGCCTGCAGCGGCACTAACGAGCATTAACTGATTAAAGATGAGATTATGAGATAATAAGATGAATGGAAAACTGAAAAAGACCAAAAACTGTATTCCTAGTCAGGCTTCGTTGTTATCTCAAGTTTTTAATCGTGAGATGATTTAGAAATAGTTCAAATAGTCACAAGAAAATCACATCCTATGATGAAGTGATATCTGATTGATCACATGGTTTTCACAGTAAATGCTTAGTCATCATTTTTTTAAGAATACCTAAACACATTGATGCAGCATGCTATACAGTATGTAAGCCCTGGTTTCTGTGTTTCTTTCATTTTAAGGAAATATGTGACACGACGGTGAATTTTGTAGATCCTGAGTTCTGAACAATATCTCTGTTCGCTCTGTTGGACTAAGCATGCTAGCTTGGTTTCCTTTGGCTTCTCTGACAAGCGTCTTTGGCTCTAGTGGAGACCCATCAAGCTAAACTCCTATCAGGCTAAATTCGTTTTACTCCTAGAGAATGTCACGCTCATAAGCTGTATAAAGCAGCACCAGAGACTCCTGAGCTGCTTTTTATCTAATTCAGAAAGAAATGAACATTTTCTCTGCTTTCATAAGCCCACCAAAGCACGACTTGGCCACGCTTCAGTAATCAGCATATAAACAACATTTATAGAGACGCACAGAGCTCGGAGAGGCTAATGTCCAAAATAAATATAAGGCTGCAATGCACTTCAAATGGACTTCAAATTGGATATTTCATCCCCAGACCGAAAACGTTTTCACTGATAAAATTCAGATGTGCTCAGATTCCAATAACCATCACATATATCACATTTAAAGAGAAATTCTATTGTTCAGGGTGAAAAAAAAAAAAAAAACGAGTTCACACAAGACACATCAGTTCAGCCGAAATTGAGATGCATAATGTTCCTCTTACGCCAATGTGTTTAGTGTCATAGTGAATCTAAAGTAGCAAGTTTATAGGCAAAAGTTTAGAACTGTGCAAACATTAAGCCTAAATCATGACTCACTCGACTTACATGGCCTCCAACAGAGTTCCTGTTTCCGACACTGTAGGACCTACTGTCAGGACGGAGCTAAAACAGAGGTAGCGGTCATTTCGAAGCCAAATCACTTTCTTCCTCAGCACATATTTTGCTATCAGGTTCAGGTATTGAGTAACGACACACTCCGGTAACAATTCGATTCGATTCAATTCACGATACTGGCTTCACGATTCGATTCGAATCATAATTCTCATAATTTTTGGAACAAAATTTGACTGAAGAAAAATAATGACTGAAAAGATTCCTTTTTTATTTCTGAAATATTAAAGTGTTTTTTTTGTCTGTATGAAACTGAAAATTTTTTAAGAAATTCTACAAACAGAGTTTGATATGGCAAACAAAATATACTACGGGTTCCCAATATCTTAAAAATAAATACATAAATGTATACATTCTCCAAAAAAATGTGAATGAATAAACAGTCACCTTGCTAAAATGATCGACTGAAACATAATGAGCTCCATAATGAGCCTGAGGTTTCATTTTACCTGGAAGTAGAGCTACAAAGTCGGCTAAAATGCCCGACTTCCGCAACCTCTTTCTCGATCAATGTAGATCACAGCAGTGCAGGGCCGGAGTGGTTTGAAAGCTACTGAAGATGATATGACGTGATTGTATAACCTATAATGCACTTTAATAGAATTCTGATCCCCATGATTTGAATTTTCATGATGCAAACCATTAAATCTTTACATTGTGATACATCATTACACCACTACTTCCATTTGCTGCATTTACAAAAGCCAATACTAATGCTAACAGTGTACGTTTAACTTTTTCTTTTTAATATGTCTAATTGTTTTTCTCGTGTAGTGACTCACGAATCATAAAACTGGAGTCACGTCTTTGTGATTGTGCCATTACAAATTAACTGTGTTTCTCTTTTTCTGTAGGTTAGTTTTAAATGAGCAACTTTCAGCACTGAAATGAGATGAAGTTAAAGACCTTGGAGAAACTTTGTCTACATAAATAATCCTGTGAACAGGCACGAGAAGGAATTAGACGCTTATTCCACAGGGGTTCTGTCGGGAAAGAGGATGCCTATGATAGAAATCCTTCTGGGCTCCTAAATAAAGTCTGTCCCATTTGGAGGGCAGAATTAAAACTTTAATTAAGAGGTCTGACTTGATTTGGACAGATTTTACTGTGTGCACAGAATGAAGCTCATAATTGTCAGTTTTGAAAATTTTTTTTAGAAACATATTAATGATGGTGGACACAATTGTCATTCTGAGAAACCCGTTCACAACCATCAATTAACTGGACAGCATGAAGGTGAAGCGGTCACAGTTTCATTTTATCGAAATGAAAAACTGAAGTAATTACAGTGTCTTTCCAGTGTAATCACCATCAACTCGTTCATATTTGAACACTGCTCTGGTGTCTGGTGTCCCACTGTAGTTTTCCCACAACACTTGAAATACTGCTGCAAAACAATTTCAGTGGTCAAAAGAAAAGAAAAAAAAAAGCTTTTTAAGATAATTGCCATTTGTGTTTACAGATAACTGCCAATCCCAATGCCTATTGCCCTTGTGAAATAACACACACACACACACACACACACACACACACACACACACGTACAAAATGTGTCTTACCTTCGCAGTAGGTTGAATCTCCGTGTATAGACACGTAGCCGCTCTTGCATTCGCACTCTGCTTTGTTATTCCGGTTTTTACAAACAGAGTTTTCTCCACAGAGAACTCCTTCTGCGCAGAAATCATGGCCTACAACACAAGAGAGGCGAGGAAGAGGTTTACTCTTCATTTCAGCTCAACCTGCCACGTGCATCTGCATTTTAATTGTTTTCGCATTCAACTTTTAACCTCCATTCACTGCGTGCAGGAGCTTTTGTCCTCGAGTCTTCTCAAAGGTTTGTTTCGTAGCAACAACAGTACGAGCGATGTTCGTTATTAGTCTATTGTTTTCGGCGTCTCTGTGGCTTCTCATTAAACTCAAGGACATTCCAACTTGTAAACAGCTCCGATTGTAGATAACCGATTATACTGGTTAATATATTGACAGTGTCATTTTATTATTATTTTTTTAATACAGTGAGCAAAAATTCCAAAATCTTTCATGCAGCAGCATTACATGTAAACCGTATGGCGCTCCGAACATTTCAGCTGAACGTGGAACAATCACAGAGCGGATGATTTTCCAGTGTAATATAATATCACTGCAGACTGATAGATTCCCGTCCAGTTTTAAACGCTACCGCTTCGGGTCCACGTGGAACTGAACATTCTCTGACAGCGGCTTGTCATATTTTGATTGATTTATGGGCCAAGTGCAATCGAAATGGCAGAGTGATGACAGCCCGAGCGAGTCGAACATCAGTCTTGCTGAAAGAAATAAATAAAGGTTTACTCGCCTTCACCTTAGTGACAGTTAATTCATCGTGCTTCCGAGTCTGTTCTTTCACATCTCATGTGAGGAGGTAAATTGCTAAATGATACACTCCTAATAAGTCCTTATTTAAGTATAAATAGACATATATCTATATATTGGGCCAAAGACAAAACGGAACTTGCTGAATTAATCCGCGATCATTTCAGCAGCACTGCACGAGTTTCTATATAACAGAAAGGATATTTTGAACGACTGCTGGATGGGCAGGACTTCTGAAAAGCAAAATCAAACGATCCATAAGCCCCGTCTGTTATAAGGCTTCATTCTTTGGCATCCGCATCAGATTATTTGTGCATAGCGAACGTCTTAAAGTGGATTATTTTGGACTTCTGTGGAACCAAGCACAAGAACTTGTGGGAAAAATGAAACAATGCTGGGGGCCACTGATGTAAATTCTTTTGCAGGAGAAACTAAACACTGATGGACTAAGCACACATTGTCCAATATGTACAAATTACCCAACAGGATAAATGACAGAAGTGTAAATTGATTGGTTTTTGGTTTGAATGAAAGGGATAGAGATTTCTGTTTTTTGGCATTTGGAGGAAACTCGGCATGAGACCAGTTGAGCATCACGGACTTGAAACACTATAAAAATTGTAAGCCACTAGTGCAGCTCCCAATCTGTGTTTAAGTGTGAAATGTGAGTGTCTGTAATATTGGTGATCTTGTGATATAGCACACTGCTCAACACTAACCGATGAGATATCGCCAGATATTAGATTTGAGCCTCCCATCTAATATCACCACCAGCCATCACTGCTAATTAGAGACTGCTTTTGGAGATGTTGGAGCGTGGATGTGGGGATTTGTGTTCATTCAGCGTGAGTGAGGTCACGTCTGGGGTTGAGTTTGCGCTCCAGTTCATCCCAAAGGTGTTCAGTGGTAGTTGAGGTCAGGGCCCCAGGTCCATTTGGAAAGCATTTGGGCGGAGTGAAGAAGCAGGAGCGTACAATCTTAGACATTGTATTTATATTATATTGTTGCTTGTTTTTATCTGATCAACTGTGCTGATACTGCAGAAATCCACAAGTGATCCCTGGCCCCAAAAAACCCCTCAGAAAAGTAGATTAACAAAGTCAATTTGTTCCGCATCACACCGTGAGATTGGATGAATCATCCACAGAGAAAACAGAGAGATTTCTCAAAATGGAAAACAGCATCACCCCTTCCATCACCGGAACAGCTCTGCATGTTAAACAGAATAATGGAAAAAAATAAAAAATAAATCACCTCTGCACACGTTGCAACATCTGTTCTCTGGCAAAATCCGGTCGCTTGTGGTGCAGTTGAGACTCGGGCAGCTCTCATTCACTGACTCCATCAGACCGTTCTAGGGGGGGAAAAAAAACAAAAACAAAAGAAAGAAATGAATAAAGGAATGTGTTTGTGAGGTGTTAGTTCCTGAAGAAAAACCGACAGGAAATTGGCTTGAATTATTCGAATAAATCCATGAAAACAGACTGACGTATTTCAGATACTTTCAGTTTCTTTTATAAGAACAAAAGCCGATCGGAATAGAAAAATTCTCATTACAGGTATTATTTATATAATTAACAGCAATAATGTTTTGTGACTGTGAATATCGATGGCATCATGATGGCATTAGAAGTACCAGGGTATTTTAGGCTTAGAAACCTGGTTGCCTCTACCAGGAGGTTCACATTTGGCCACCAGGTAGTGTTTCTGCCTCACATGTCCAGGGTCCCTGGTTCCGTCCTGAGCTCAGGTGACCTCTGCATCCTGCGGGTAAGTGCACTAGCTACTCTAAATTGCCTCTAGATGTGAATGAGTGTGTAAGGTGTCCTGTCATGGTTGCGTATAAATCCACAGTCTGCAGTTAAATATCAGGATTTTCCTGTTAACGCTGCTGGGATCTTTGCATAATTGATCGATATCACAGTCGTTAATCGGCGCTAAGATCCCCGGAACATTGGGTTGAATGACCCTAAAAGACCATGTCACGCACTATAGATCTCTGCCATGCCACGCAATTAGAAATGTACAGTTTACTGACCCGGCACTCTTTGCAGCTCTGTAGGAAAACGCGCTGACCCTCTGAAAGAGTTTGGCCCAGGTAGCTGCACTTAGCTGCAGAAAGAGAAATTGAGAAATAATGGTTTTGCACTGGCTATCACTTCAAGACTGAAAAATATCCAAACAATTAAGCATGTATAATAGAAAAATAACTGTGGAGCTCCATGAATAGCCTCAATTCCATTAGTTATGGCTCGGAGCGCACTGACAGCAATCTGCTCAATAGCAAAACGTCGATCTGAGGGTAATTCCAGAGCCATTTTGCGCTAGAATGACCTTTAAAAAGAGCTTCTTATAATAAGGCTGGCCCAAATTCATCAAATGAGCCTCATTAGAATTTTCATTCTTGAATTAATACCCCATACATTCATCACAGCGAAGCGTTTCCGATTCTCACCGCACAGTACATTTACATTACAACAGTAACGACATTCATCATGTCGTTAATTACAATCCTTTTTTTTTTCTCCTTGAAATAACAGCTCTCCTTAGGCTACAGAGATCTGTAAAGTCCTGACTTCACGCTTCACGTGGAGATGAACCTGACTCGTTTGTGCAGAATGATGAAATCTTGTTTTAAAAGAAATCTGAACCTGAAATCGTGAGAGTAGAGAGGGAGTATCTTAATATATCATATAAAGTTCCCTTAACTAACATGACAGCATTAGTTAGCAGCAACAAGCCATGAACCTCAGCAAGGACTTCTAGTAAAGTTCAAAGTAAGTAACACATTTAATGATGTTTGAGTGTTAAATACTGTAAGTACTTACCTGCATTAGTTGATATTTATTACATCCGTAATAATAAAAAAAATTAATTAACATGTTCTTGGTAGGTAAAGTCATTGTTTTCTGCAAATCGTTTAGTTAATGGACAAAATATTTGATCTTCTTAGTTATTAACATCTCATCATTTTTCTCTTTTTTTATGGAAAGAGGGAAAAAGGTAAACAAAAAAAAGATACATGTGAAGAAAAGCTACTGAAAATGAGGGGAATACCAAGGTAGGAAACGGAAGAGGAGTGACACATGAACAAACTTCCTTTTTGCACTCACATCTGCATTTCTTACAGCACGTTCCATCCACGTGAACGGGCAGAGAATCCTCAGAGCAGTTCACAGGGGGGCAAAATATCCTCCGACACTCGACGGCACCATTCTGAAACGCGGAAAACACACAAAGAAGCAGCATGGTGTGTGACGAGCACTGCATTCAGGGTCTGCTTGAACGCATGCTGATGCCACGTGGTGTCGTTTGTCATGTGATTGCGTCCGACCGCGTGCATTTTTATTACGATTCTAGTCTTGTCTCCGCCTCTGTCCTGTCATTGGTGTGTTTAGTCCTCGATTAGTCTGTCTGTTTATACCCTCTTGCTCCCTTCTTGTTGTGAAGCCTTATCAAGATTTATTTATTTATTTATTTTGTATTGTTCAGCGTGAGCCTTATTTTCCACGTTCCACGTCCTCTGTTCCCTGGAATTGACCCCAAGCTGTGATTGATTCTGAGGAATTGGCTACACCTACTCCCTATGATGGTATAGAGTCCCCACCAGATGGTTTCATTATGCAGCATGAATGTTATCTAGTGGACCCAAAGCCTGAGGATGAAGACAGGGTGAGATTTGTTATTCCAGAGACATGGAGACATGGAGACATGAATGGATTCCGCGCAGCCCAAACCTTGTGCCAAAGCCCCTCCTCGTGCAAATCCATCCCTGCACATTTCCTTGTTTTTTTTTTCCACCTAGTAATAAAGGGATCTGTAGAAATAACTCCAGGTAAAATATATCCATCCAGTCCGAGCTGAAAGAATTGGAAACCATTGCATTATATCCTGGAGCAAAAAAAAAAAAAAGGTTTCAGTATGGAGACACTACAGGAAGCTCTTTCTATCGTCTCCTGTCGGCTTTTAAAAACGCAGAACGCTAAAACGTACACAGCGTTTTAAAAGCCTTGTCAGAATAAGTGACGCTCCTCAGGGGGGTTTAGGCATTTTATTGAGCTCCTCACACGGGTACAGCTTACGGGCTTGTTACAGGCATTACAGCATGTGCTTATGATGAAAGTCAAAACAGTCGGTTTGCGTTAAAGATATGAGGTGTGCGTGCATTGTATGCGTGGAAATTCTGCCATGATGCCCATGCATAAAGATCTTACTCTAGTAGGCCTTATTACTTATTATTATTATTATTATTATTATTATTATTATTATTATTATTATTATTATTTCACCTTACCATGCAAGTGCAGGTTCTGCAGTTTTCTGGTTCAGTCCAGAGTTCTTTATCCCGATACACAACATCATTCACACTGCACGTCCTTTCACAGTGACAACTTTCCAGCTGACTCAGCCTGGATTCAGCGTAGTTCAACTGCCACACACACACACACACACACACACACACACACACACACACACACACACACACACACACGCAGGAGGGAAGAGACAAAACCACTCCTTAGCATTCCAGATGAAAACAAACACTGATCGATATTCCTCTCGTTTATTTTCTTACCCCTGAAACGGACGAAGATATTATTAAGCTCTGACAC
This sequence comes from Pangasius krempfi, assembly GCA_037576825.1. Taxonomy (NCBI): domain Eukaryota; kingdom Metazoa; phylum Chordata; class Actinopteri; order Siluriformes; family Pangasiidae; genus Pangasius; species Pangasius krempfi. Next base: position 24,400,131 of record CM074984.1, on the reverse strand, counting down.
TGAGATGATTAAACGCCTCCCACATGCACGCTCTTCTTCTTCTTCTTCTTCTCTTAAAAATAACTCCGGTTATTTTTAATCTGACAGCACCTGATAGAATTTACACTTCGTCTCAGATTCACAAGCAGATGTGTGTGTCCCTGTGTGTGTGTGAATGAGTGTGTGTGTGTGTGTGTGTGTGGGCATTAACCTTAACAGCAGCTGAACTTTTTTTTTTTTTTTAAAGTAAATTAAAATAATTTCTCTTTTCTCTCAGGTCAGGTTTGGCTCACATATTAATAAGACGCACGTTATCAATCTTCTGCAGGTCATTTCTACTCGAATGTTCCTGCACACAATTCCGAATGGAGCCGCATGGAAACTCCTCCATTTGAGTGACGTCTTTTTTTTTTCTTTTTTCTTTTTTTTTTCAGTGCTGGCCTCCAAATTGTCTCGGTAAGGAAATGCGCGTTCAATTTTGGACCGAGAGTGGATTACTCCTTTCAAGTTCCTGCGCTGCATGCCGTCTAAAAGCATTAGATCAGAGCTTACTGTCTCAAAGTGTTTCTTATTGATCGCTGCAAAGGTCTAACACGGAGAAATATTCCCTGGGCTTGCATTTTGAGACATTCCTGACCTCTACGTGGCTCAAGGTTATTCAACTCCTAGAGACAATATTGCTCTCAGTGTGCTGAGATATCAAGGTATGAAGCTGAATATCAATCTTCTAACAAATGATGAGATGGAGATGTAAAGACACACGTCTTTGACACGTCTGTGATGCAGAGACCGGAGTGTAGCAGCAGCGAGCCGCAGCGTGTAGCTCTAGTGAAACCGCCGATGGTTTTGACGTTCTGGCTATACTGCGCTAGCTGTGGTAGCTACAGATGATGCTATCTTGGTTAGAGCTACAGCTGTGTGATGCGGTGTCAATATTTCCTCAAGGTTTTTTTTTTTCCACATGCCCGTGATTACTACGGTTCCATCCTCTCCTAACCTTAAACACTGCAACTTTAAACACAGCGGGACATCATTTAGCCCAACGACTTCGCGTTCAGTCAAAAGCCAGCGAGCCTTTGTATTCCAGACATGTAACGCCCTACAGAGCAGAAAGGAGTGATGCCTGGCTGATTAAAACGGAGGATGGCATTGGATAATGTTCCTCATTTCAGCACCTCTTTTCACGGGCTGATGCGTTTTCAACAGCCAGGTGAGGAGCTTCCTGCTGAGAGGAATCAGAAAAAAAGGCCACCGAGACGCTCGACACAGCCGCATGAGTCTCTGTATCACCTTGTGTGTGTGTGTGTGTGTGTGTGTGTGTGTGTGTGTGTGTGAGGCAAGAGTGGAAGAAGTGATTGAGTGTACAGCCAAGAATAGAAATGCACTGTGAGAAGCAGAACAATAATGATAATCAAAATTAAAAAGTAAAAAATTAAATGTAAAAAAAATAATAATAATTGCTAGTCGCTTTAAAGTACGTCGTTGTGTCTGATCACTGATTCTTACTCACAAAGAGGACAATACGCCAAGTGACACTACGGCAGCAGCAGCAGGGCGAAGGTTTAGTATCGCGCAACGATAGAGAGAGAGAGAGAGAGAGAGAGAGAGAGAGAGTGTGTGTGTGTGAGAGAGACAGAGAGAGAGAGAGAGAGAGTGTGTGTGTGTGAGAGAGAGAGAGAGAGAGTGTGTGTGTGTGTGTTAGAGAGAGAGAGAGAGTGTGTGTGTGTGAGAGAGAGAGAGAGTGTGTGTGTGTGAGAGAGAGAGAGAGAGAGAGTGTGTGTGTGTGAGAGAGAGAGAGAGAGTGTGTGTGTGTGTGTGAGAGAGAGAGAGA
>CM074984.1:24375205-24398221 GCA_037576825.1 Pangasius krempfi | reverse complement strand
GTGTGTGTGTGTGTGTGTGTGTGTGTGTGTGTGTGTGTGTGTGTGTGTGTGAGAGAGAGAGAGAGAGTGTGTGTGTGAGAGAGAGAGTGTGTGTGAGAGAGAGAGAGAGTGTGTGTGAGAGAGAGAGAGAGAGAGAGTGTGAGAGAGAGAGAGAGAGAGAGAGAGAGAGAGTGTGTGTGTGAGAGAGAGAGAGAGTGTGTGTGTGAGAGAGAGAGAGAGCGAGAGAGAGTGTGTGTGTGTGTGTGAGAGAGAGAGTGTGTGTGAGAGAGAGAGAGAGAGAGAGAGAGTGTGTGTGTGTGTGTGAGAGAGAGAGAGTGTGTGTGAGAGAGAGAGAGAGCGAGAGAGAGTGTGTGTGTGTGTGTGTGAGAGAGAGAGAGTGTGTGTGAGAGAGAGAGAGAGAGAGAGTGTGTGTGAGAGAGAGAGAGAGCAGGAGAGAGAGAGAGAGAGAGAGAGAGAGATGGAAACGGAGGGAGCCTCACCTTCAGTGTCATTTTAGCCAAAAGCTCCTGCAGATCCATTATTCCTTGCACGAGGCTGAGAAAATCACTGCATGTCGGACACGCTTAATGAAGACACAGAAGCCGGAGAAGAGAACGAGCAAGAAGAAGAAAACAGAAAGAGAATTACAGAAAAATCACAAGGCTAAGATTCAGATTTAAGGAAAACATTTGGAATGAACCCATCCTACATATATATATATATATATATATATACACATATACTGCAGAAAACAAGTCTATTTTCATTCACACGTGATAACAACGTTATAGATAATGGAACATATATACATGCGTGTGGAAGTTTCCTGCGTAGGAAGCTTGCTATGTCTTTCGCACATCACGGAATTGTTATCTAGAGTTGACGAAAACAGCCGATTAGTAACATTTTATTAGATTCACTACAGTTTTGGGGGCTTGTCGAAAGCATATTTCTTCTGTCTGTATATCTGCAAACCAGAAACGTGCACCGCTGTTAACTTGTTTCTAATGAAAAGACTGAGAAAAAGGAAAAGAAACGCATTTTTCTTTCCCTGTGCCTGAATATTATTATTAATATACTGTCCTTTAAAACTCAACATTAAAGTGAGTGTTTGTTTGTGTTTGTTTGTTTGATCCTGCTGGATCCTGGTCCCTGTGCACACACCCAGTCTGAAGATATCTCTCTCTTTTTTTTTTTTTTTTTTTGCTTCACCCCTAGAAGTTCTTCAGAAAGCCCAAATCAACAGCCTTAGCGTTTACATCTCGAAGCTGCAGCCGCTGCTGCTTCAGTGCTGAGCGCTTCGAGCAGACTGTAAAGCAGCCAGGTATGCCAGCTGAACCAGAACTGAACGAGTGAAAAGGAGAGGTGGAGTGAAAGCTCGGGGTCGATTCACCCGTGCAGAGACGAGTCCTTTCACTTGGGTTGAGACATGAAAATATGAAAGCTGTCCTTTTTTTTAAAAAAAAAATAATAAAAACAAAAATAAAAAAAATTTGCCACATATATTGATTTCACTGACCCTCATCACACACACCATTCCTTTCCCTGACTTGAAGACTAATGTATTAAAGCCTTTTCATCCAGGCAGGGCGAGTATTTACATCATAGAACCTGTGGCTACAGAGAAAATTCCTAAATTAATTACTCGCAAAGAAGACTCAGTGGTATTAAGACAGCTGGATAGTAACGTGCATTAAAAAGCCCTTGAGTATAACGCGATTTAGCCCTGTAGGTACTGTAACACAGCTCCACCCCGCCTCCTGAATGATTTATCTGATCTCCGCACTCTCACTACAGCCGTTAACACTTTACCAGCACACGGCCGACTCCAGTCTAACCTCTAAGTCCTGATGTCTACGAAAAGCCATAAAAAGTAGAAGATCGAGAACATTTGAGCACGCGGTGCTAGCGGCGGCTACACTTTGAGGCGTGCATTATGAGGCGCTAATTAACCTGGAACGGCATGCTATCAAGCTAGCCTACTATTCTGTGTAGCGCTATACTTTGGCACTGCTCAGGTATAATGACAAGCGTATGTTTTGTGCATTTAAAAAAAAAAAACAGTGAGAGAGAACGCAGAGAGGGGGATGGGAAGGCAGAGAAGCAACATAAATGCTAGTAATGTATGCAACTGTGGCTCTGGGAACACCAGATAACCGCCAGGGGCAAAGAACATCACCTGGATAAATTCGTGCGCACGCTCCAAGACGTGCCGTGTGAGTTCTTTGATATAAATATCGCTGCCAACCTTTCCCTGGACACTTCTCGCCAGTTCCGGTGTTAGCGAATCCCTCTCTCATTGTGACGTTCTTTATTTCCTTTTCCCGGTCCTGCCTCCACCTCTTGCGCCGGCACCCTGCTTGTTTCCAGCTGTTCCGTCTCCTGATCAGTATGTCTGTTTACACCCTGTTGTTTCTTTGCGGAGTTTCATCCTGTGCTGCAGCGCGTCGACGCCTGCTTCTTATACTGTTTAGTAACGAACTTGCAAACTTGTTTTCGGACTCCTGCACGACGGTCATCGCTTCACACTGTGATAACGATTACGTTCCGAATTTCACCTATGACTATGAGCATCATGCTTTCGTTATGAAGTATGTGATCGTATGGTCAGGAATTGTGTGGAACTAAATAGTACTTATGAATACATGATAAATATTTGATGTTAAATAAAGGGGAAATAATGAGCTGCACCAAAGCCATTGCAGTCGAGCTGAGGCAGGTGATAAGAGACAGTATGACTGTACATATAATAGTAAAAATTATATATATGTAAAATACTGTATAGAAGAAAATATACATACATGAGAGAGAGAGAGAGAGAGAGAGAGAGAGAGAGGGGGGAGAATGAGAGAGAGCCATGTTGCTTTCAGTGTTTGTCATTTCATTTGCACAGAATTCATATTCAATGCAGGAACAGATTGCTGCGCCTTTAGCTACACACAGCAATAATTATGGTGCAGAGTGAATTTTTTTTTTTTCTTTAAATGAAACTCAGTTTCATGAACACGCGGTTAGTGACAGGGGAGAGAAATGTGAGCTTGTAATTGATGTAAACCCGAAATCCACTTACTGCGATTGAGGCTGGGACACTGCATAAAGTAGCCATTTGAGGAAAAAACTAATTTGACATCCTGCATAGAGCCCTGCAGAGACAGAGAGACAGACAGACAGACAGACAGACAGACAGACAATGGATTAAGTCCCATTCTTGAAAACTAGACCGTGATCACATTTCAAATTAAAGGCGCTGCTGTAATTTCCATCATTTTTCCCCAATCTAAATTTTTTCATCGAGGAGGATGACACATAAAGCAAAGCGCAAAGATTTGAAATTCGAAAGCAACTACTTTTTCTCTCTCCATATTAATCGCCACGCCTGGCTGTTTAGCTCGATGAGCAACGAGGGCGAATGGACTAACGCAGCCATTTGTTCACCAGAAGGAAGCAGAAACAGGATTTCATCATTACGCTTCTGCACTGCTAAATAAGGTCATGCAAACAGCTAATGAATATAAGTGACGCTGAAAGAATGATGTTCTGCAGTCTCTCCCCACGCCTACATCCCAGATATCATAGCGCTGTATTAAATAGCACGTCAAAGAACGATGCTGCAATGTGGTTCCTGCAATTAATCAAAGACCTGAAATGAGCAAAAGGGTCAGGCGACGAGCAAATGGGCGCAAACTAGGCAGTTCCAAGTGAGCAGGGAATTTAAGGAGATCAAAACAGACGGGTAATGGGCTGGAGACTGACTGAGGATTATGGGTAAAGTATTTCAACTGCTTGAGAGTTGTAGCCCATAAAACCATAAAAGGTTAATGATATTAATGTGCAAAAAAAAAAAAACCCTGTACAGAGTGGATGAAGGCTCTGTAAGTGGTTTTTAATGTTTTTTTTAAAGAATATTACTAACATAATTCAGCGTCGTATAAGACATGCTGACGAGCTAAGCCAAGGACTAAACAAAACGCAAAGCGCTCTTCCTCTGAGGAATTCCCCTGGAGGTATCCAACACGTTTACGGCTTCCGTCACTGCACCACAAACACTGACGGCATACCAAAACCTGTGAAATATATTCTTTATTATAATAGCACTTCTTTTTTTAAAACAAAAAAAAAAAATCAGCTGCACTACGTGATGATTACATGTAATATGTGAAAACGTGGTGTGATCTCAGCTATGCATCTTCGACATTCTCTTCCGCGGAATGTCTTTCACGATCATGCAAGCCTGTGTCTTCGATATTTTAAAAAAAATATGTAATATTTTGCTAAAATTTGTATTGTTTTTGAAGTCTGTCTTAATTAAGACATTCGATACTACATGATACGTCTCGATGCAACGCACTTTAACTACAGCATTGCCTGAATATGTGTTTTAGGGCTCTGTTTTCAGCTGAGCTCTTGTGAAGGTGGATGGCATTAGGAATTCTGCATAATACCAGCATATTTCAGCACAAAACCTGGTTGCCTCTGCCAGGAGGTTCAGACTTGGCATCCAACAAAATGATGAGCCAGACGTTCTTCCTAATCAACACAGAAATGGTTCCATCAATATTTTTGCAATGACCATCTCAGGCTCTGGATTGAATCCCTATTGAACACACGGCAGAATATAAATAATTTTTCATATTACATATATTCTCTCCTCTCCTCTCCTCTTCTCTTCACTGCACACTGAGGAGCTTCTCTCCTTGGATGCAGACTCAAAGACTTCGGAGTCTGGTTTAACAAAAGGACATTGTCACAAAGCAGCTGTCCAGAGGTTTAGATTTCGATCCCTAACGAGAAATTCAGAGGTGACAGTGGCAAGGAAAAACCCCCTGAGACGACATGAGGAACAAACCGTAAGAGGAACCAGACTCAAAGGGGGACTCGTCCTCTTTTTATATTCAAATAAAAATATATACAAATATAAGAATATATCTATTTTTTATAATATATTCAAGCGTACAGTCGCAATTCTCAAACAGCTCTCATGTTTCTCACTACATTAGTATTATTGAATAATAATAATAATAATAATACACAGCTAAATGTGTGTGTTAGATAAAGGAGAAAATATAAACAGTTATATTATATTGTTATATATTATTATATAATTTCATTCAACCTTTCACTGGAGCACGCAGCTTCTCTACACGTACACAGAGGAAAGAAAATCTGGTCTGTTATTAAAGCGCAGGCCGAGGCTCTGCTCCGCTGGAGTGCATCACAGTGAAGCCGATTATTTGGCAGTGCTTTCATTATTTCATCCTCATGTAAAGTGCATTTAATAGTTTCCAGAGTTATCTGGGTTTTCTACACAAAAACAACTAGCCAGTAATCAGGCTCTTTATTGAGCTTGTTCCACAAATTAAGTCTCAGGCTCAGACGCTCCGCCCACTGCGTTACACACACCGGCTGATGTGTATTGCACAGAAAATAGTCACAACTATCAGAGGCTTTTCACTCAACGAGCTTAATGCAGTGTGCAACAGCACTGAGCCTTTCAGCCAGATGCGTCGCGTACCACTTTATTTCGCCGTCTTTCTTTTTTTAGCTAAAATATTCAGCTTTGGTCATACAGTTTTTGATCATTTTCAGCGAAGCCAATATATTCTCCATTTACCTTAACAGAAACCTCATTAGTGCAACTTTCAAGCACCACAAGCATGGGCCAAAACATTACGAATATGAAACAGGGGGAAGGGGGGGGCGGGGCTTCCAAACAGTGTCGGTTAACATCAGAGAGTTCAGCTCTATCGGCGTATTTGAGTGGAAATTCCTGTATACTCTGATGTTAAAATGTGGAGCTCTTACACGAAATGTGTCAAGCTTGACAGGTCTGACACGGTGCTTTAAATTTATTTTTGGTGTTTTGCATCTCGCTCCTCACCTTTTTCGGCCCCCATAGTTTCAATTCCTCTGCTCTAATCTGTCACACACACACACAAAAAAAACGGTACTGGATGGTTGGTTATTTTACAGCAGGCAAATTACCCCTTGCTGTAAAAGCAGGGAATTCTTGTCCATGTTGAGTGAGGAAACCGTTCCAGAATGACAGCCTGCAAAGACTACACAGCAACGAAGCGTCCTCGTCAGATGCCCACAACTGCCTAATGTCTCGCCGATCAGTAAGGCTGTGAGGAAAGCCATGCTTCCCATCCACAAGGCACAGGGCGCATTTGAAAAAGTGATGCCATATACTTTAAATAAAACAGTAAAATGTTTTTATACCTAACACAGTCCTGTCAGTGACTAATACCTAATACTGGCTCATTTAGTACACTACACAATGTAGTGCTTTGAATAATTAAAAAAAATGTGTCATGGTATTCAAAGTATATAATAATAATAATAATAATAAAAATAATAGTAACTTCTTCTAAAGCTCAAAATACTTGGGCCTTCCAAATTGGATATAACGATAGAAAATAGTATGTCCATATCAATGGTGTCTTGACTAGGCTGTGTAAATAGTACTATGTACTAGTAGCAGTGTGTAGTATGTGGTTTCGGACAAAGCCTTGAGCTCTTCAAAGTGCACTGACTTGCCACTCTCAGTGTTCAGGTTAAACCACAACGTGGAGAAAGATGAAGCACAACATTCGTTACAAAATGTTCTTTTGCAAGTAGCTTGAAATGCAGTTTTTCCACCGGAGGGGGGGGCGACTTTCAAGCAGCAGTGTTATCCCCTCAAGGGAAAAGAGATCAAAAACCTGTGTGTGCGACACAGAGCTGCGATTTTGATCTCATGCTGTGTGTCTGAGGTTTCTTCAGTTTTCCCACTCACTCACACCTTAATTCCTACCTGCGATTACTCCCTATTTACTGCTTGAAGCACCAAAAATGGAAGAAGAGACATTATGAGGTAATGAAGATTGCTGGAGCCTCTGGTGACTGTACATTGTAGGAATTGTAGGTCCTCCCTTTTTAAGGGGCCAAAGGAATTTGGACAATTAGCTGCTCTGCTGTTCTATGGTCAGGTGTGAGTTATTCTATCATTATTTCACTTACAATCAAGCAGATAAAAGGTGTAGAGTTAAATCTGTTGCTGTTAACTCTCAATATGAAGCAAGCCATCATCAGGCTGAAAAAAATGAAAACAAACCCATCAGATAGACAGGGAAAGGACATTAGGTGTGGCTGAATCTACCATCTGCTACATTCTCAAAAATCCTGAGCTCACTGGTGTGCTCAGGAACACCAAAAGGCCCAGAAGACCACGGAAAACAACTGTGGTGGATGACAGAAGAAATCCTTCTTCTGTCTGGAAGAAATCTTTCTTCTGTCTCAGAGAATTTCCCTTTATGATTAATGTTAGATTAAGGTTAACTTGATTTGATATAAATATTTGATATTTGATTTGATTTAGAAGTTTTAGAGTTTAGGCAATGATATTATGTCTTCGTTTTGAGTTTTTAATGAAATCCATTGCACAGTGCCTATTGGTGCTAAAAATATTTTGAATGGTTATTAACGTAGTGACATGTAGAAACCAGTCAACATGCCTATGTAGAATTTTGTTCATTTTTTTAGGGCATAAAGCAGCTGTTGATGTTTGACTTGTCATTTGACTTGTGGCATTTTCCTTGTCGTTTTGATGCATCACTCTTTCCTTTGTTTGGGTTATTCATTCCTTCCTCCTTCCATTCTTTGTTGCCGGCAGATTTTCCCAACAGTAATTAAAAAGCGAGGCAGTACTTTTATATCAGCACAGGCTCCAAGTTTGGAGCCCAATATCCAGCAAAAGGGATTAACTTATGATTGGAAGAAGATTGGAAGATTGGAAAAAAAACTGTAGTGCAAGATGTACACTTTGTCGTAAAACAAGTGAAAAAATAATGCAGGTCTGCGTTTGTTCATAAATACAGATGGGACAACAATGCATCATCTCCAGATGTTTTGTGTCGGTGTGGATTTTTGTTTGAAGTGTTCTTGTAAATACTTGTACACAGATGTTTACATTCAGGAATAAGGCTAAATAAAGGTGTGTGTGATTTTAGCTCTAGAATTTAGCTCTAGTTTCCAATCTTAGGCTCGCAACCACAGAAACAATATGAGATATTTCGAAGTTTCACTTCTGGGATGCAACGATCCCCATCCTGTCTGCTGTGTTTGTTTTCAGCTTTGCAACCATTTTGTACTGCTGTTTTTTTTTCCTTGCCTCAAAAACGTGATATCTCTCTGAACAACTTTTATCATTTCTAATGACAAGAACAATGACAAATATATCGAACAGAAAGTCAGACTCCAACACAGGCTCAAGTGACCTATTAAAAAACTCTAAAAACCCCTGTGCCTTCTCTACAACGGGAGTTACCAATGTCTGTTGCTTTTGTTTTTGATTTGGTTTATTGAAACCGACAGAGTTAAAACATATACAGAGCACAGTGGTCATGTGATCATGCACTCAATTGTGGAGAACCTGTTACATGTGAAGTGAACAATAGCCCGATGACTCCAGACACAAACCATGTTATAAAAAGGCCACAGATGTCAGGCATTTTAGCCGACTTTGGAGCTCTATTTCTGGCTAAAATGACACCTCAGGTGCTGCCACGGAGTTCATTATGCTTTGGTCTATCAATTAAATTTTTTTCAAGTCTATCACTTGAGTTTTTGGAGAACCAAACTGTTGGAATCCGAAGGCTGACCACCGTAGCAGACGTTGCTGTGCTCTCCTGGGCTTGCCCTCTCACCTCACTCTCATTGTAAACAAATGCTTGTGGACCAGCTCCCAGCAGTAGCTACCGCTATGAGTGCTATTATGAAGCTGTTATTCATGTATATAGTCATACAGATCCCAAAAATATATACGTATACAATTTTGACGTAGTGTGTAGACTGCCAGCTGTCTGTTCTACACACTGGCATAGTTTACTGTTTCCCTTTTGGGCGCCAAATTGGTAACTTCATGACATCAAAGATTGTATAAGAGACAACAGCGGAAGTGTGCGTTCTGTATATTTTAACCTTTATAGCGCTATGTTCTAATCTACGTAGTTCTGGAACAAAGAATTTCTGATTTTTTACAAGTGTATTACGAAGCTTTACCTTGAAGAGTCCGTGTCTGTGGCTGTGCTGTCCGAGCCAAATCCCGCTTCCTGCAGTCAAATCCATCTCAGAAGAGTCTATCTCTCTCTCGTATATCCTGCCAATCAAACACACACACACATACACACCTTTTGTGACAGGAATAGTGATCAAATAAGTGCAAATAACAAATCCAATAGCAAAGGATGAATGTGTTTATGCATCAGTTTTTCCTCGCTCCTTCCCTCAGATGAAATAGGATTCAGATCTGAAGAAATTCTTGTTTTTCTCTCCTCTCTCTCTTTCTCTCGACCTTGTTCTTGCTGACTGACTGCAAAAAAATCACCAAGACATGGAGCACAAAGCAGAAATCAATGTTTCACCTGCCAACTCTTAGCCTTACAGCTAACTGAGTCCTTCTGTAAATCCTCCACCAAAACCTGACAGCAGAAACACACTCTCATCCAGGCAACACCCACTTTTATAAAAGCGGAATGTTTCTCCAGGAAAAAAACACTTTCCTTCCTGCTAGATTAGCAAGTTAAACCTGGGGCGTGAAAAGAATGATAACGGACAGATTTGTCCAAGTAAATGCACATATTTCTCATACACTTTTATTTTCAGGACACAGGAATTAGAGTTGGTGACATGAGCCAGATAAAAACACACCTCTGTTCCAGATATATCAGAGTGAGCTAGACAGGATAGAAAGACAGACAGATAAACACACTTTTATAAAATTCTGAACCTTTTTTAAAAAACTTCTTATTAATCCACTGAATATAACAACAGTGGTTGCCACCAGGTGCTGTGAATATCACATAGACAACTTCTTGTAAGTGCATCCTTCAAACAGATTCATGAAGTGACTGTATGGAGTAGTATTTGCAATGAATACCATCTTTCTTTGGAACCTTCTCAGCCACTTCCTGCCATGTTGGTGCTGTTTCTGAATGACAGGGAATCCTGGTTATTATAGAACCACTGCTATATACATATCTATTGTCCTATTTCACATCTTTGGACTGACTCTCTAATGACTGGATACTGCATGCAACAATGTCATGAGGAGCCAACCGCCGTTAGAACTGGACATGTGTGACACTCACGCCACTGGGATGGCACATGTTATCCTTGTAGAACATGTAGAAGGTGCATGGTGATGCCCAGGTAGCAGCAGCAGCACAGCCGTCCTGGAGCAGCACTGCTCCCATGACAATGAGACACTGTTTGTAGAGTGGCATGTTATGGTAGGGCCCAAGCATCCAGCCAGTTTCTGCACAAAGGAGTGTCTTTCCTCCATGATAGATGATCAAATAGCCAGAATCCAGTCTAAATAGTAACAAGGTCACTCTGGCCATCAACACATGCATGGTGAGATTATCACCAAGGCATGCAGTTCTCGCAATTTTTCCCTAACTTAGCAAGAAGCCTGCATGGACTCATACCGAGAGATCCTATGCAGGGCTCTTGGTGGTGAGTGGTGGAAGGAGGAGTCTTGATCCCTTCAAGTAGTGATAAGTTTATTAGCCCCCAGCAAGACACCATCCATGGTGCTGTGATGCACTACAGTGGCCAATGACATACCCCTATAGCGTAGACTGGGACTTTCTTCAGTCTAGCAGTCTGTACAGGAAGGTGAGTACTCTGGGAACCAGAAAGGCAGGGGATATAATCGATAGGTGAACACCATTCTCAACTGAGCGCACAGAAGGTCTAGGCGCTCTTGAGCTGAGAAAGGTTTCCAGCACTGCTGGGTCACAGTGCTCAACCTGTCAACTGCTCACTCCAAGGAAAGCACTTGACCTGGCTGAAGCTGCTAAAACGCTGCTAAAGATGGCTATACAACAGAGGTATTTACTGCAAATACTACAGCACTGGTATCCTAGAACTTCACTTGTGTGCTTAAGAGAGAAAACGATTTTCCCACGATATGCGTCTCATTATTACGCTCAAAACAGTGACACCTTTTAGGGTGAGCGAGACACATCCATTAGCATGCAAATGCAATTACACTAGTGGTATAAACAGATCTGATGATCTGCAGTCATAGTCATTAAGAGCTAATTTCAGTTACAGACAATAAACAGCTTATTAAGACACAAAAATAAAAAAACACAACTAAGTAGAATGATGTGTGCATGTCACAGTTTTAATTTCATTCAGTTTATCTTCATTCAGAAGCTTTACAGCTGGAAGATGTAGATGAAGATGGTGGGATGTCACACGGCAGTGGCAGTGGTGATGACACAGGGCACGCTCTGTCATCAATCAATCTTGATATGTTCATAACTGTGCCATAAAATACCTTTATGACGATTGGCCTCGATGTCACTAAGCCTGGAGTGTAGCGAGCTGGCTTTCAAACAGAAACGGGAAAAAGCCATGATTCTGATTGGTTAGTCCTGTTTCTCACCAGCTAGTAGCTAATAAAATGTCATGACACACGTGACGTTTGGGGCAGTTAGATATGGAATCGCAAATATGACAATCCTCTTGACCTTCCATGGACGTTATTACAGTACAACTGCTGCGCAAACCATGTTATTTGACATTGAGTAATATGGTTTTAATTATGTACTTGAGTATTTGTGCTATAATGTTCATAAAATGTATCATTTTAATAATGAGCTATGCAGTATATCTGTCATGTTAAAAAAAAAGAATGATGGCCCTAATGTGTTTAATTAGTATTTTTAACTGCTTATGTATTTTTACTGCACATTATGTGGTTTGCATTTTTTTTTTTTGACAGATTTTGCATGTGGGAAACCTCTTATTTATACCCCTGGGAAAAGTCTTGGAATTTTTTTCAAGAATGACAATTTGTTTGCATAATTAAATCAATCAATGAATCAATAATTCAAGTGAAAACGTATAGCACAATTACTGACAAGTTGCAATGATCTATAACATTTATTAATGATAAAATAAAAATGAATTAGCATTTGTTATTTAACATTTATTTAACATGTTCCTTAACACACGAAGTGTGAATGCTGCTACTGCCATTACGTCTATAGGTTATAACTTTATCCATGTATCCATTGCTCATAAAACACCACAACGCTGGACCAGAGTAACCCTTACAGGACAAACAATAAATTAGTCTATAGATATCAGCGCCCTTTAGAGGGCAATGTTACAGGCTGTACAACAATGGGGCCCCATTCATCAACCTAGATGCTTTCTATTATTGGCATCAATTAAAGAATATGAAAAATAAAGAAAGTGAGATCAACCTGAGCCCATAAAGTAAGACAAATAAAACAAATCAGTCGGTTATGACAGAAGAAATGCTGATGTATAAAGGCAGGATGCGCGGACAGAAGTTTTAGCCTGCATGCCGTGCTTTCGAGGGAAAGGACTAGTATGAGGTTTTTTCGAAACCTGGCTTATGAATCGGTTCCGTTTGCCACTGCATCTGCTTTTAACTCTGCGCAACACTCCAGCACAAAGCAGTTTTAAAATAGCAGCTTCTCTCCGCTGGCTGTGATCACCTGGGAACAGTGTAGATGTGTTTTTCCACTCATGTTGCACCGTTTTCTTTCACACCTAATTCACCTTTTCTGTCAATTATCTCTAGATTTTAAACTTGTCAGATGCTGTTACACTGCTAAATAATATGTTTTTATTGGCATAGGCATGAGACATAGACATAACTTGCACTTCTACCTCTGAGAAGTACCTTTATTTTTTATTTTTTGGCATTTCCTCATTATTTCAGCGCTATGAGCTTCGCCTTTTTTGGAAGCAGCTTTCAAACCACAATTAGATCCCACTGTGCAGTTTCACTGCCCATCTTTCCTGTGCCTGATGAATGACTTGACTATTTATAAATTACCAGCTGCTTTCCTGGTTATAAATCTGCCAGTCGGTTTTAAAGGCTTATTGTTACAATGCACATGTTCAGGTTTTTACTTCAATTCAATTTTCAACAATTATTTATTATGCAGAGCTTCAATTCTACATTCTACTGATTAGTTTGGATAGGAAGCATCCGAATTTCATTTCAAAACAAAAGATTTCTTCGTGTCCTTGTGCAAAATATTCATTAGTTGCGATAGGAAAAACGTGAAAAAGTGAACAGGTCCGAACGCTTTCTAAATGATGCACAATGTATAATATATTTTATGATGCTCTCTCAGCAGCAGAAAAACATCCACCCTTGCTGAGAGTTCGAGAATTCAAATTCCGACACTGCCACAGCCAATCCGTGGCCGGAGTCCAAGACAACAAACCTGGCCATCTAGTCTAAGTGGGAGGGGCATACTCTCGCTCCCCTGTCAATCACAAGCATGCTAGCGAAACACATGGTGACTGTGAGCTCATGTATGTGGAAGAGGGCAGTTAGCATTTTGCAGAGAATAAGAGCACGTAAGAAAACTTTTTTTCTCTTGATCATGAAGGATAGCAATAATGTTAATAGATGACTTGCCATGAATAGACATTCACACACACACACACACACACACACACACACACACACACACACACACACACACACACACACATTTCCTTCATTTCGGCACAAAGTCAAAAGTGCAACAAAGGAGTGAACATCCATCAAAAAAGATTTCACGCTTCTTCCAAGACTAATTGTCCATCAATTGTCACACTTCTCACTCGCTTCCTCACGTCAGCGTACTGTGCACTGTGCGTTCCGTGTTTAGCGTCCTGTTCAGTTTTTGCAGCAATGATAATTGCACCGTCAAATGTCTCTTCTCGTCAGTGATGAGTAATTTAAGCACCTCTGATGGAACTGAGAGTCTCCTGCCAAGCGTGGGGGCTATCTGAGCCTGAGAAACTAGGACAACAGTAACATCAGCTTCCTGTTTCACACGTACGGATGGCATTTCAATGCCCAGCTTTAAAGCAGCTGAACACAGTCTCTGTAATAGAAATGTCATCTTTTATAACCCGGTGATTAGAGAAACTGAGGAAAACAAGGTTTGTGGTTGAAAAAGTGACTACCAGGGGGCAGCTGCACCAGCAGGAGGTAAGTTCAGTCATAAGGCAGGCTGTAAAGTCGATCCTATTTTCAGCATTTTTAACAACAATTATTTTTACCATAGCAAACAAAAATGCTAGGTATGAAAACAATGGTATGATATTATATGGCAATGATATAATATACGGTATGCTACGTAAGTAATAACACACGCATCTGCCATACAAGTCCCTGTGTACTAGCTGTTACTATAGAAACAGTAACATATAAGAACGAGCGCATCAATGTTAACGTTCATGCTACAGCCGGAGCTACCTGCGCTCGAACCTGACTGGACATTCAAATTCAAATGCACTGTGGTGTAATGATATTATAATATATTACATGGTAAACTTTTGAAATATATTGTGGATTGCTAATAAGCTATGTAGCTAATGTCTCAGTTTGACGCACCACTCGAGGAACAAGCGCGCTGTGATTCATAATCCCGTTTATGCATTCCGTTACAGAAACTGTCATTCCTCCTGATGTCTGAAGCAATGCTGGGTTTTTTCAGGTCTAGTTTTCAAGAGTGTCCTTGTGGTATCTTTCTTTTAAAATCAATTCCACTTGGTTTTGTTTTTAAAACGGATTTAAACAGATTTAAACGGAGCCTGTTTAAATAAAACGCCACATGGCCTGAATGTTTCAAAATGTTTATTCTACTTCCTTTAAGGTTATCGGAGATATGAAAAGGGTTCATTTAGTGTTATTTGTGTTGGTGCCATTTTTTGTGCATTGGTTGAATCTTGTGTTTTATAGCATGACCGCGGCTCAAATAACAGAAGAATGAAACATGAGGTTTCAAAATACCTCAGTGTCTCCACTGATCTATTAAAATAATAATAATAATAATAATACCCTAGTGTAGTAAACAGAATGAAGAGTGAAAGTCATTCCACCATCAGTGAGATTAGACCTCAGGCGATGTGTGTAGCGCAGGAGGCGGTAGGATTCAGACGCAGGTGCTACAGTCACAGCTAGTGTGTGTGTGTGTGTGTGTGTGAGTCTGGGTGTCTTAAATGCCTGCCAAATGAATAAATGTAAATGAGATTGTATTATGGCACCGCAGACACAAAAAAGGGATTCTTCCATTGTACTACTTTTTTTTTCTCCCTCTTGCTTTCATATGACACACTCATTGCTTTATTCTCCGAGGATTCTGCAGCCTCGTGTGGTTTTCCTGAAAAGGCATAAACAGCAATATTGCCGCGCAATGGTTCATTATATTGTCGCAATATCTCATTATCCCTCCCATCAAAGTGGCACATCGGAACACAGTCTCGTCTACACACCTGAAAATGACAAAGCAGCACGGTAACACGGGGAAAAATGAATAAAAACACAACACAAAGAGCGAGGAAATTACAGGGGTGTATACAAACGCTAGCAACGGGTCAAAGAAAGCAGCGAGTTTAAATGTGACATTTATCCTCATGTAACTTCGTATGGAAGTTGGGTCGGATTCTTCTGACACACAGTTTCTTTTTCAAAAATGGTTGAATTCGCAGGTAAGCCAATGAACGAATTCCAACAGGAAATGATTTTCATAGAAAGGAAGTCCCAATTTCTATGAATAATTCAGGTTTAAGATGCTTCTATTTCACAAAATATTACAAACATGATGTACAACATTAGCAGCACTGCTAACAGATTTTTTTAAACCTCACTCATCTGTTTAAAGCACAAATCTGAAACCGTGATTATAACCTCAGACGCATGAGGTATTGATTGTTTAAGCCACATCGTTCTCTCTGAAGGCCAAATCTCTCAGAAATCTGATGGCAGCATCCTCCTGCTACAGCCTGACAGCCAGGGAGAAAATCTCCGGATAAATATTTGTTTGCCTCGACGAAAGAGGCAGCGCTAATCGGTTTTCTCAGGGCTGAGAGAACTCTTTCACCTGTCACCTCATTCCACGCTGAGCTCACAGCAAATATGACCTCAAAACACAGACCTGCCTGTCACTAGTGTACATTAAAAATGCTATGGTTTGGTGAGTAAGACTCTGCACTAGGGACTGGAGGGTGGCGAATTCAAATTCCAGCACTACCACAAAGCCATGCAACAAGTGCAACACGCTCTATCTGCACTATCCAGACTGGCCGGTTTAATAGGAACACCTCTACCTCACTCATTCCTGCTATTATGCAATCATGTGGCAGCAGTGCAATGCACACAGGTCAAGAGCTTCGGTTAATGTTCACATGAAACATAACAGTGTCTAGAGTTTCCACAAAATGGTGCAAAAAACATCCAGTGACTCCATGAAGCACTGACTCGGATGCGGAGTCTGTGGCAGACCAACTATCTGAAGGCCCTTGGCATGGCGTTGCACGTTTTTTGAGGTTACGTCAACATTAAAACACGCCCGATGTGACTTTTATTAATATTGTTAATATTGATTACAGATTTTCGTTCATTCTTTTTTAGGATGGAAACTCGGCTCATATGTTGGCTAGTATTCCAAGTTTAAGTATTTGAGTAGCTTCTGATCTCCTGGGATTTTTGGCACACAGCAGTGTCTAGAGTTTACACATAACAGTGCAAAAAAACAAACAAAAAAAAACATCTGCAGGTGGAAAGACTGGTTTGAGCTGACAGAAAGTCAACAGTAACTCATATAACCAATCGTTACACCCGTGGTGAGCAGAAAAGCATCTCAAAAAGCACAACACACTGAGGCTTGATGCAAGTCATGCCATCTTGGGGTGCCCTGTCTGGCATTTTCAGCATTTAGTATCAATAAAACAGATCATGGATTAGATTGTGAATCATTAGCTCACACTAATCAGGAAAAAAAAAAAAAAACAGTGCACATCTCTAGAACTGGAGTGATGTAGCTGAGGCTGAGGAAGTGTCAGAGTCAGAATTCACACACCGTGCTGGCATTTCTACCTCTGGGCTTTTTTTTTCCCCAGTTCATTAAAAAATCAAACAAACAAAAAACATTGGTGTACACACTCCACCTTTGTGCATGCAGATAAATGAGTGCAATTTATCCTACTCTGCTTCAGGCAGACTTTTTTGTTAGTATGCTTGGACCCTTTTTAACACTGATCGCTCTGATAGCTATTCACACTGGATTCTCATCACACTGTTTTCCTGGTGCCATGTAACTGTAGAGAAACTAGCCACCTGACGTAAGTCTGCCTTGTTTCAGATGTGCACCACACGACAGTAAGAAAACCGAAAGCTCTGAGTGACCGCGACAAAATAATAAGATCCTTCAATTTTTTTTACTGACCAAAAAAAACCCCACAGCCCCGCCGCCCTGTTTTCTAATGGCCCACAATACCAAGGCTATCTTGGAAAACAAGGCTGCTACACACTCCTTTTCCATCCAAACATGATTACACTCGCATTTTCAGGGCATCGCAAATTATTTCATCATTCAGTCGGGTAATGTAAACCCGGGCAGTGAGTGTCACGTCTGTGCTGCAGGATTTCAATGATGTGCCAAATGTTGCAAACAATGCTGAATCCTGCTGTCACAGATATACGACATGAGCAAGGCAAAAACAAGCGAAAATTCTACCTGCATGGCACATCTTTGCAAGGAGATGAGTTAAAGTTAGCTAGCTGAATTAACTCTCTCCTCACTGTACTGTCTATCTGTCCATCAATGGAGAGCCTGTTTGCGTTTTTTTTTTTTTTTGGTCACTCAGCTTGGGCAAAACTTGAGCTGATCCAACACTGATCCAAAACCACAAGTTTTTCCTATCTAAATGTTCAGTGTCCATGAACAGAACATCTTAGGCTAGAAAAAAATCCATGCTGTCTTGAATGAACTTACACTAAAAGGTCAAAACAATGTGCACCCTTACTAATGATTGAGTTCAGGTGTTTCAGCCACACCCATTGCCAACAAGTGCAAAAAAATCAAGACCTCCTTACTCAAGATCTCCTCACACGAACACTGGCAGTGAAATCGGTCGTACTGAAGAGCTGAAGGCTACAAGTCAGTTGGGGAAATTTCTGCCCTGCTGGATTAGCCGCGGTCAACTGTAAGTGCTCCTGTTGTGAAATGGAGGCGTCTAATGAAGCAGTAGACCACACAAACTCACAGAGCGGGGGCTGTAGCGCATAAAAAGTTTCATCACTCACTACAGAGTTCCAAACTGCCTCTGGAAGAAACATCAGCACTGTGTGTCTGGAGTTTCATAAAATGGGTTTCAATGGCAACTGCACACAAGCCTGAGATCATTATGCGCAATTCCAAGTGTGGGCTGGAGTGGTGTAAGAGTCCACCACTGGACTCTGGAAATGTGTTCTCTGGAATAATGAATCACGCTTCACTTTCTGGCAATCTGATGGACGAATCTGGCCAGGAGAACGCTACCTACCAGAACGCACAGTGCCAACAGTTAAGTTTGGTGGAGGAAATGATAATGGTCAAATAATTAGTTCCAGCACGACTGTGTCCTTGTGCACGAAGCGAGGTCCATACTTGAAATCCAGTGGCTTGCACAGAGCCCTGACCTCAACCCACTAAACACAGCCCGTGGGCACTAATTTCCACAGACAAACTCTGTAGAAAGCCTTCCCAGAAGAGTGGCGTTTGTTATCGGAAGAAAGCAACTCCATATTAATGGCCATGGTTTTGGAATGGGATGTTCAACAAGCTCATATAGGTATGATGGTCCACATACTTTTGGCCATGTAGTATATATGTTGCTTAAATTAGAAGAATAATCAAGTAGTACTTGATAATAATCACAATCGATAGGTATCGCAAGAAGGCTGGAGTGAGTACAGTAGTACATTTAATAATAAATAATGTTGATAATCATGATTGCACATAAACATATAGCTAGCGTAGATTAGCTAGATCTAGAAGATAGATTAGCACATCTTCAGACGGGCTATCTGAAGATGTGTTTGTATGAAGATTGTATGTCGTTGCACATTTTATTCATGTTGGTAGTCTGCTGTTCAGAATTCGGTTGCTTTCTTTCACCCTTTTGTTCATTTGATTTCAGTTAAAGATCATGTTTTTGAGCTCTAAAACGAGTAAAAAAAAAATCTATCTGTAAACAGAGTTTACTTAACCACCTGCAGGTGAGGTGGGAACATGATTCAGCTTTCTACCTGATTATGGCCTTGAACAACTGTTATAAAAAAAAAAAAGAAAAAAAAAACTCTTCTATAACTGTCTTTTCACTCTCAGATCTCCCTTTCCTTATATTTCCTTTTACTGGCTCACCATTTGCAGCATAAAATATATGAAAAAAAAGATGGCCTGTAAACAGAATGCCACTCTACTCCTTATCTCAGACTCTGATAAATGATAAATGTATAAAATTATAAATGTCTTTTTTTTCCCAAAAAAGTGAAACGATTTCCCCAACACTGCAAATGAAGTCTGTATACACACCCACCCACACCCACCCACCCACACACACACACACACACACACACACACACACACCAGCCATCGAGAGGAGTCCTGAGCGCTGCAATAGTCTCTGGAGCCTGATTTCTATCAGTATTGTTTATATTGATCATCACTTAGGTGAAAAGACAGAACAGTGCTAAGTAGTGAACACAACAACTGAACAAGAACGGAGGTTCTCTGTATGCTGAGCGTGTCAGTCCCCCCGCCGCGCTTCCGCCTGACAGCAGATATACTATTCCACTGGGAGAAATCATCCAGATGGATATCTACAGTCCTTACATAAAGATCACGCACCTGCTATCGTAAAAATTCGTAGGTAGCTGGAGTATGCATTGTTAGCCATAACATTCCAAACAATGCATTAAATAAGTTACGAAATTAAAGTGATACAAACCGATACACTATCAGTGAGTGAACATTATCTACCCTAGAGAGAAAACTAGCTATAAGGATGACATCAGACGAGTGATAATAAAGCTTACCTGTTACAGTCCACGTGAAGCAGCAAATGACTGGCGCTTATGGACAAGGCAATTTTATGCCATTGACCGTCAGCTAGTCTATATGGGAAGGTCTCAGACCGCTGTTTTCCTTTGTGGCGATATTTGTAGCGGATTTCCTCCCGAAGACCACTACTCTCCAGTTCAAAGTAGCTGGAAGGAAAAAGAGCACAGTTGTAACATGAATTGCTAATAATAACCTACCGCTTTATTATAGTTTACCAGCTGCAAACTCAAATATAACTGCCAGGCAAGCAAAACAGTCGCTATCTGCCGAAACAAGGCTAAATAGTCGCAGCTAACAATTTCATAACGTATGGAGAGCTAGGTAGCTAATTAAATGCATTAATATAGATTAAGGCAAACTAACGACAGTATGAATTAATGGGGCGTAGATAAATGTTTTGGCCGTACGGTGTTATGTTCCTCATTACATCGCAAGTATTTGATTCTGTTTAAAAGTGTGAGGCGACTGAATGTTGTACTAGCAGGAGAGTGTGCACTTCAACTCTGTCCTTAGCTCCTCTGTTTAGGTCTTTACCTGCTCTGATCTCTGCACTTTCCTCAGTCCACTGCTGCACATAGTGTGGTCGTGATTCTCGGTGAAATGTTTTATGACAGCCCCAAAATGGTTATTCATGAGTAGTAAGTGTGAGCTGTAAATGTGTTATAATGATGCTTGTGAAAATCATTACCAACTTGTCGCTTGCTTTACTTAATCATATTTTATTGGCTACAAGCTGCTACAGTGAGACAGTGAGAAGCACGACTAGCCAATCAGAATCATGCATTTTTCCAGCTAGCCACCTAGCTACAATGAATGTAAAAAAAAAAAGGCTGTGACGAGCTAGCTGTCAAAGTCATAAGCCAGCTAAATAACATAGCAATAGCAGCCAGTATTCGTTAGATAGCTAGCTATCAATAGACTGACATTGGCTGCCATTCGTACCATCTGTGCAGACGTCCTCTTCTCAAGCGGCTTGTGTAAAAATGTTACACCGAAACAAACCTTAACTCAGTACTGGTAGCGTTTCATCATGACTTGGATGCGGAACTGATTGAACGCCATGGACGAGTAATGAAACGTCTTCAAGAGCAGTCATTTTGCCTGACTTACACAGTGTTTACATAGGCACATCAAAACCCTCACAACCTCCACGATCAGAAGGACCTTTGGTAAAGGAAGACCCACGCCATCAGCTGTTTTTTGTTCGTTTGTTTCTATAGGCCCACACAGCATCGCTGCAGACTCTGCAAATGGACAGTCACATCATGAACAATTGAAAAACTGGAGTGGCCATATATCGAGCCTAACAAGACAGATTTCTATTTTGTTCCCCCAATAAAAGTGAGAAAGGCTTTAGATCAACCGAATAGAATCAGAAAGCTTGCACCATTAATAAACTCTTATAGAGCGAGGGATCCTTTCTGAGCAGAGCTTGCTATTTTATTTTTGCCCATCACCATCACGTTTCCCTCAACTCTCCTTCCAAACAGCAGGCATTAATATGCATGAAGTCTGAAAGACACACTGCTCAGTGGAATACCAAACAAGGCTTCACAAGCCAAGAGATGTTTTTTTTTTGTTTTTTGGTCTCCACTACTTGCTTATTCTGAGAAAGACAGCCAGTAGGAGTGACGGTTTCCCATGGCGGCGTTGCCAGTCGACTCGGCACCGAGACATCAAGGGTAACAGAGATAAGATTCAATAATAGACATAATTTAATATCGGAGATAATTAAAACAAAAATGAATAAACCAAAAGAAATCCATTCTAAAGTGACCTCAGCGTGTACAGCTTATGCCCAGTGAGAACGCTGACTTAACCTATCATTGTAGGTCAAGCAATAGTTCATACTTGATGGCTGCCACCAGTATTTTACTTCCTTTAGAGTGATATAACCATTAAATCTTGAGTTTTCCTATTTCAGAAGAAAAAATAAAATCGATCGTCTGGTTTCTCAGCTGTTTCTTGGGTAGTTAAATGAGGTGCATGATGTTACATGCGTTCTCGTTAAATAAGGCTCGAAATCAATTTTGAGCTGAAAACAAGGCTAAATAAACCAAGACATGCTTTGCAGGAGACCATGTATACATGGTAATGATATCAAAACAAATTTTACTGCTCAAAACTGTCAGTTTCCAAAATTGTGAGCTTTTTGAAAGTTCTGCAAAAAGTCCAGTTTCATGTTTAACACTGATGTCAAATGAAATGTGCATGTCAGTGTGTAATGTGAAATATTAAAGTCAATGTACAGAGCTATCACTGTTAATGTTGAACTGGTAGCAGACAGTATGTCAAATCTAACACTGAACTGAAAATGTACTACAGTGAAGTAATTAATGTCCACTAGCCATTGTTTTTATGTAGCTGAGTTTTAGATGGAATTCTCTTGGGCACGTAGGTGATTTTCTGTATCCTTCTGCCCTCATTTTGGGAATCTGTAACTGGTTGCACTTGCTGGTTTGCCAGAATGACATCTGGGCCTTAAGGAGCATCAGCCAGTCCTTGAGGAGGGCTTGAGAAGGCAAAGTCGCTACGTAAATTGTTTCTTCTCTCTTGAGAGGGTTTTCAGGGCATCATGAAAAGCAGAGTATGGCCTTCTGACAGTGATTCGACACACTGAATACATCCAGTGTATATTGCTGTACGATCTTAAGTGGTCACTCCTGCCCTCCTCGGATGCCTCAGGAAATTTTTGCATCCTGATTCCTAGCACCGTGACATCACGAGACATTGCTTGTTGTCAAGTCAGATGAAGAGGCAGAGGAGAAGGTGTTTTTTTTTAAAAAAAAAAACTTTATTGTGATTGTGCAGAGTACAAGCTCAGAGCCAATGAAATGCAGGAAGCTGAGGTCAGAGCACAGGGTCAGCCATGATATGGCACCCCTGGAGCAGATGTGGTTAAGGGTCTTGCTCAAGCGCCCAACAGCAGCAGCCTGACAGTACTGGGGCTTGAACCCACGACCTTCCAGTCAGTAACCCAGAGCCTTAACCATTCAAGGGAACCTTACTTCTGAGCCACTATTATATTATCTCTCTCCACAGCGAGCGATATATGTGTGTGTGTGTGTGTGTGTGTGTGTGTGTGTGTGTGTGTGTGTGTGTGTGTGTGTGTGTGTGTGTGTGT
>CM074984.1:24354529-24365982 GCA_037576825.1 Pangasius krempfi | reverse complement strand
TTGTTTGTGTAAAGCTGCTTTGAGACAATGACATTGTAAAAAGCGCTATACAAATAAAACTGAATTGAATTGAATTGCCTGTCACATAACCGCAACTTCATACAAACTATCATACAAATCAGTATGATCAAATCAGTACCCTATAACTGCACATAACTTCATACAAATCAGTGTGTTCTCAACATGTTTACTGCTAACGAGCTGCTACTGTGCTAACACGCCGTTACTGGAGACGAAGACGCACCTCCAGGGGGCGGGGCATATACTTACTACAGCATTTAATTGGGCAATCATAATGTTTTGACTAGGTATCAGTCATCCAAGAAATATAATTGTTTTCATGGAAGTGACAAACTTGAAACTTTTTTCTTGTCCATAACCAGGACAAAAAGCTCTAAAAGACCAATTCTGATTTCAAGGGAAGTCTAATAATATAGGGTCAGTGAGAAGGAGTAATGACTTAACTATGTGGACTTATATTACTACTTTCAGAATTTGTGCACAACAATATTAATCAGATAATTAAAAACCGAAACTAAAAATATGAACCTCAAACATTCATGAGAACCCTTATGAATCTCTAACAAGCTCCAGCACACGTTTTAAAGACATGCGGTCAGTGTTGAACGATACAGCCACAAATTATTCCAATGCAACCTGAAAAGCCCTGTAGGTAAAAGGTACATTTCATTCTTTTATGTTTTTTATGAAAATCAGAGACTGAGGAATGCAGTGAGACTAATAAAGAACGTGATATTCTGTTGCGTTTTCGACGGTGGCAAAGACGCAATAATTCATTCTCAGTATTCAGAAAAATATGCCATGAATTTCATATGCTGAATTTTTGGCATTTGATATTTCTTCCCCATTAGATTCATTAGCAGCCGTCTGGCTGGCAGGTTGAACAACTCTGACAAACATTATAATCAGGGGTGCGACTGTATTAGTATAACAATCTACCAGGATGAGGAAATTTACAACAGACCTATTGTTAACGTTATGCTACACTGATCCGAACCATTCCAGCCACCAGAACGCTGAAATCAAGTTTTCAGTATTTTTGTTGTAACCAACGTTCACATGAAGTCGGTGAGAAATTAAAAAAAATAAAAAAAAAGGCAAAGGCTGTATTTTTGATACAGAAAGCAGCACTGTTAGAGCAAGACAGAGGTGTATCTGTATGGCTGTTTTTTTTTTTTTTTAACTCATGCAGATCTGTAAGATATGAAGCTCATTTCCAAGAACATTTAGTACAACTCCATTAAAAGTATTACAGTACAGTCGACAATGATATACTAAGAGTTTTCACCAAGCAATGTTTTATTCACTGGGTTAGTAAATCTGCAGATGTCTATACTGACCGGTTTTTAGAAACATCCACTGCCAACGTGATCGCAAAGTTCATTATTCCAATTAGATTTTAGTTTCGACACTCGGCAGCAGGTATCACATTCAAGAAGTTTGAATTTTGCCCAACACCAGAGCACATGCTTCCGCAGTAGGACTACATGCTGAATTATTGAGCTGACACTCAGCAGTGCTAGACCATTGAGTAAGGCTTTGGTCTTGCAGTTAATATCGTTTACGACAAAATCTTATTAAAATCATGATCGCCATTTGTTTCTCAAAGAAATTTGATTCGAAAACAGTGTTGATTCTACAACGTTTCCACTTGGTCAACTAAACAGCGCCACTATTCGACATTATTTGACCATTTTGACCCGTGACCATACATGCTGTTCCAAATGACCTAACATATTCGAAGCATGGCTAGTCTACAGGAGAACAAGGAGAAAAAAATGTTTTAAAAATGAGAAGGTAAAAACTTTAAATAAACTAAATTTACTGACTGAAAATTAAATTCCCAATTTAATTGACCAAATGTATGAAATGCATGAACGGCGGTGAATGAGTCCTATTGATCACCCTATTGGCACCCTAATATGATCAAAATTTTACGTTAAATAGCGGATATTTTTGCTTAGAATTTAGGCTCCTGCAGTACAAATGGGCCAGTACGTCAGTAAATCAATACTTTTATTTAAAAACATCTGCTGGGAAAATGCAGTTACCACAGTCTGCTACAGTAATGTAAGAATTTAATACATACGCATATTGTTCCTTTACAAAATTGCTCAAACACTCGTGAGTGAGAATCTTAAGGGGAAAAAACTTGAGTCCAAGATAACTGAATATTCATTAATGGATATTTCAATATTAAAATTATTAAACAGAAGTGTAGACAAAGAGTTCAGTTCAGGTGTGTCTGAATGAGTACAGTTAGCTCATTAAGTGCCTGTAACGCAAAAAAAGGGGGAAATATATCTTTTGAGAACTTGCCTTTTACACATATTTGAGATCGAACTACTTTTTTTTGAAGGTGCAATAGATTTATAAGAACATAGACAGGACAGGAACACCTCCTAGCAGCCAACGTATTGCAGCTTGGTCAACATGAGATAACAACAATCACAGCTGTATGAAAGCAGGGTAAGCAGAACAGCCTCTAGAGTTCACACAGAATGGTGCCAAAAAACAAAAAACACCGAGTGAGCGACAGTTCGGTGGGAGGAAATGCCTTGTTGATAAGAGACGTCAGAGGAAAATGGCCAGGAAGGATAGGCTAAATTAACTCATATAAGACCAACAGTGGCTGGTGATTGTACGTCCGTCCCTCATTATAATTGCCACAAAACAAATAGATGAGGTTTTCCACCTGTTTTCAGCTATAGCTGCATCTCCTGCATTCCTCACTTCCACACTGTTGAGACTGAACCTGGCAGAAGCAAACCGCAAATAGAGGCTGCAAAGCCTGCAGCAGGGCTGTAATAGCTTTTGCACAACCTGCAATCTGAAATTGATGATTAGTAAAGTTCCATCACAGGCTGCTGTTTGGCCCAGGGGCTAAAAGTCAAACAGGATTAAAATGGCAGATCCATATAGCCTCTGGTGCAGGATACTATAGTTACAGCCTTCATGCACAATATCAATGATTACTCAACGTTCGTTAGAACCCAGTGAAAGCCCTTCAGTTTCTCCTAGGAACTGTTGCACACTCATAATACACACATTAAAAACTAATTACAAAATGATACACTAGCAACAAACAAACAGTAGTTGGAGAAATCTCACGTGATTACAATGAATGTTTTTGACGCAGTACGTTCACAAGGGGGGGTCCTTTCAGTTTTTGAAATAAAGCTTTGAAATCGGTATGAAACCCGGATGTACATATAACACACACATTACTCTTCATTCAAGCTACCAAGATGTCAGAAGTTAGTAAAAATATAAAACGCATACCTTGTTTTTGACTTTCTACTTGACATTGTGAAGGTATAATATTACAGTCATGCCCCTGTATATATGTACAGTTTGTGTTAAAACATGTTACCGCATGGTCACTAAGCCACTAAACTGAAGTGACTCAGCAGTTCACTTCCTGCTGTCAGTCAGCCATAAGCTAGATTTATCAGCAATTTCATGAGCATAAAATTTTATCAAGATAACTTGTTAATTTAAAACGATTATCAAAATGAGGATACATTATGTACCAATCAATGAGTAACCCACTCATGGACTCAGGGTTTATTTCCCATAGTAAACAAAAAGAAAAAGCTGAAATGTAGAATAAAGTTCCCAACTATGTGTGTAGCATATGTAGTATTTTATTTTGCTGTATTTCTCTGTTTTTTGTTTTTTTAATAGAAGGCGATACTCTTATTGAAAGTGATACTCACGGTCTCGTCCTGTGTGGGAGACTCAATACCTAAAAAAAATTTGATTGTAATTTCATATGTAAGCACTTCGAAAATTTTACAATCAATAAAATTCATTAAAGCTCTATCTGTAAGAGTATAACCAGGCTACTGGTCCATTGTGCTCAATAGGTGCTTCTACTGTTACCATTAAATGGGCAACTCAACCGACCATTAGACATCCATAACTCCATAGGATCTAATGGGTGAATTTGGAGGGGGAAAAAAATCATTCTGTTGAATGTGATCCAATTTGTAAGAATGAATATAATTTAATTTTGCACAACTATTTCATTTTATGTACCTGTTAAAGATTTTTTTTTTTTTAAAAACCCACAGATTTACACATATTTATATATATGTATATAAACCAGACCTTGTTGGATATAATTAGCCTTAAAGCAAGCATCAATTCAACCTGCAACCTCCAAGAAAAGGATATATTATTAATGATCATTAACATTTATCACTGTGCTTAATGATGAATAATACTTAGCGATTGTCCCATTGCGCTTGCCCATTGCTTGCTCCCAACCAATTCAAGACCAATATTACATTAAATGACTTGCACTGTCACTGCAAATGCCAAAAATGTATTTTTACCTTAAAATGAATAGTTAGTAAAGATATATACAGTATAAGGAGGTCTGTTAAGTATCAGAATAACAGGTTTTTAAACCTTCATTTATGAATATAAATTAGAGCATGTCTGATCCAACTCGCCTTAAAGCACCTGTATGCCTATTTTTGTAACTCTGTAGCAGGATGCTGGAAAATATAGAAGGGAGGAACATAAAAGAGGTAGAGATCACTGCTAGAGCTGCCATGTTCTATCAAAGAGCATGTCCAAGACGTGAAATCTTCATGACAGACATGAAGTGTTTGTACAGTCATGTAGTCACATGTATAAGATCCTATGGCATGTAAAGCCTCAACAGCTTTTCTGTGGCAAAATAATAGCAACCTAAGCAAAATGTAGGCAATCCTAATCCTAAAGCCATGTCATCTTGACTCATTTTTCTCGGCAACAAAATGGCACATAGTTCTTAGCGACAAAAGTAACTACACAGTCAACATTTCTTCAGCTATAACCGAACAAGCCATAACTATGTATTGATCATTCACTAACAGAATATTTCTGCACAACATGAAATACATTTTCCTTCTGTTTTTAAGGTCATGTCTCTTTTTTCTGGGGCTCTTTTCATTAAAAATACATAGTGTTTGTGAATATGATTAAACTTTTTTTTTAATAAAAGTGTGATGAAATGTAGTACAAGTTCCTACAGTTCTGTGCACTAGACTGGAGTTCCAAGAAAATTTTTAATGCTTGCTTTGATTGAAGCTAGAAAGTTTCAGGGCTCAGAGTGGCGCAGTAGAAAAGTGCTTGCCTAATCATCTGGAAAGCATTATTCTCTGTCCCCTATCAATCCCAGCAACATTAGCCAATCAGGGGTTGTCTGTGAGCTCATGCATGTGGAAAGAGGGTAAATAGTGCTTTCCTTCAAGTGTGTTACTCTGCCCATGACACAGCATGAGCAGCTGTTCGAAAAAATAACACTCTCACAGATTGGTAGCTGTTGTATGATAAGGGAAGACCTAACTAGTAGGGTGGAATTGGCCAAGAATTGGGTAAATCAGGGAGAAAACTGGCCAGTTTTCATTTATTTTATTGTTAATTTTAGTTACAGGAGTAGGCAAACAGGCTCATTTTTCCTGCACAGAGCCCTGACCTCAACCCCACTGAACATCTTTGGGATGAACTGGAACACCGACTGCACCCCAGACCTCCTCACCAACATCAGCGCCTGATCTCACTAATGCTCTTGTGGCTTAATGAACACAAATCCCTACAGCCTCGCTCCAACATCTAGTGGAAAGCTTCCCAGAGGAATCGAGGTTATTATAACCGTAAATGGGAGACTAAATCTGGAGGGGGATGTTCATCAAGCACATATGGGTGTGATGTTCAGGTGTCCACATACTTTTGTCCATGTAGCGCATACTGTGATACATCCTGTATTTAGCCTTTACCTCATAACACTATTTAGAGGCCTTACAGTGACCATCAGATCCTCAAACCAACTGTTCCACTGTAACAGAGGAAAGATATGGGGGGTCTCTCTTGTCTAAGCAGAGGCTGGCCCACTGGGTGGCAGACATCATCACTACAGCCTACAGACATTGTTGGCACATGTTATGGAGGTGATTTTCACCACCCAGTCTGTTAGGAGGGATGAAACAAAATGCTTGTTAGGTATTTATCTGTGGCTCTGTGAGCTCCAGATATCCACAAGGGTGCCTTGTCATTCCCAGCTGGCACTGACCTGCTGAGAGTGTTCCTGGGAAAAATGGCTGCATGTCTTAACGGGTCTCTGTAACATCCCCATGCCAACGAACGTTTTAATTAAAAAGGCTGTCTATAATGAAGACTATTAAACGCTGTCTCAGTGGTCACCTGCTCAATCAGCTTACTACTAGTCTTCTTCCAGTCTTCAACTGTCAGCAAGCCTCAGATTCCTGTTCTGACAGGAGTGGAACCTGGTCTGCTGTAGCTCATCCACCTCAAGGTCTGACTTGTAGTGCATTCTAAGATGCTTTTCTGCTCACCATGGTTGTAAAGAGTGGTTACTTGAGTTACTGTAGACTTTGTCAGCTCAAACCAGCCTTACCATTCTCCTCTGACCTCTCTCACCAACATGGCATTTCCACCTACAGAACTGCCCGTCTGGCACCAACAAACAGGCCTCGGTCCAAGTCCGTCAAATGAGATCAGATTTTTTCCTGATTCTGATGTTTGACGTGAACATTATCTGAAACTATTGACCTGTATCGGCATGATTTAATGCTTCGCTCTGCTGCCACACGATCGGCTGATCAGATAATTGCCCGAATGAAGTGTCCGGTTAGTATATATTTTCAACAGCATTAGGAAGATCTCTATCTGCTCAATAAAAGGTTTAATAATTAATCTTAATAGTTGTAGTTACTGCCTAAATTAACCAAATAACTAAGAATAACTATAGGAGAGGCCCAGTATACAGATTCAATTGTGCCTTCTCTCAGTTTCAATATTTGCTCATGATACCTTGCCTTTTTTATTTAAAAAAAAATGTCCTCCTGCTTTTCCCTCTGTCAGTAGGAGGTCTGATAAATGAAATTTGCCCAGAGTAGCCAGGAGTTACACATATTTTAGAGAGAGATGGAGGTTTAAAGAGAGAGAGAGAGAGAGAGAGAGAGAGAGAGACCAGGCCTGAGGTGGCTCATCCTTACATGCTGTTTATCAGCCAGACCCAGAGGACTTGCTCTAATTTCACCAGCTCCTGACTCAACATGGCCACCGACTGACAGTTAGCAAATATGAGGAGTTGGGATGGAGGAGGAGGAAAAGCGAATGGGGATGAAGAACAGGACCCAAAGCTGAGAATAATAAAAGTGGGCCATATTCAGAGTGAAAATAAATGCCACAACCAGGCTATCAAGTTCAAGGGCATAATTAGTCAGAAGGACAGATGCCCCAAAGCTAACTAACAGAAGCATTATTAGAACTTACTCCAGTGACTGTCCAGTAATGGCTGTCTATGTGAAATACAAAGAGATAATTCCTGGATTAAAAAAATAGAAAATGCCATAACTGACAGTTATGAGGAGTTGGGAAGGATTATTGGCATTATTCATGCCACGCTTTCAGTCTGAAGATAATAAGTCTCTACAGAGAGTTTTAAGTTCAACTGAGCAAGTTTTCATCTTCTCTGGCTTGAGATCAAATGCCACTGATTGAGTGAATGTCCATCTATTCCGAAAGATTCCTGCTCTCAAATTCAAATTTACTCCATCTTGAATCAACGGATATGGATAATAAAAAAACACAACTTGGTGCTCTTCTGTCACATCACATTTTATTAGATTTTCTATTTCCACAACTAACATATTTTACGGTACCCTAACCCATCTTCCACAAACTAAAAAACGCTGGGTCATTTTAACAACCTAACAGCTATGTTAGTGAAATTGGGTCACATTTTTTATCTGATGTGTATTTTCAAACAACCGTGCACTTGCTGGCTTTGCATTGCATTTGCGAAAGGAAGCAAGCAGGTCAGATAACGTCTCGACACCTTTTCTGCAATTCTGTCTTGCCTTTTTCGTGATTCTATCTTTTTTCTCATCCTCCCAACTGAAGCTGAAAAATGATGTACTTTGGTGTTCTTGAGTTTCAATTCTAATGTGAAATGCAAGGATGTGAGTTATACATGAGTTAGTTAGGGTACCTGTAGGCTAGGGTATCAGCATAATGATATCCTGAGGTATATATGTTGGCTATAGGTTAATTAATACTGTATTTTTTGTTCTTATTTTTTGTTCTTAGTTCCTTCCAAAGGACACATTCACTCTGGAATTCTCTCCCCAATAATATCCGTGATCTTTCTTCATTACAGGATTTCAAAACCCACCTTAAAACACATCTTTTTCTTTCTTATTTTTCTGATTTGACTGTATGACCTGATTCATGCCATGGATCTTTTGTTTATTGTCTTTTGTTCTTTGTCTGCTGTCATGTTGCTTTATTGTAAAGCGACCTTGAGTGTGCAGAAAGGCGCTATATAAAATAAACTTATTATTATTATTATTATTATTTCGTCAGACAGAAGCTCTGTGAGTGGAAACCGGAAAAACTCATTACCGATTTGAACGTAAGTTACAGCAGTATGAAAGTGAGGGATCTGACACATGAAAGCTGTTCAAATATTAATTTACTACTTTTGTAAAGAATTATATGGATATTTTAAAATGTGATATGAAATTAAACAGGGTAGCATTCAGACATACTGTATGCCCACACCCTATCATTTCTGACATCAGCTATTTTTAAACTCTGCTTAAAAATCTTTTTTATTTTATTGTAAATTTACATTGTCCTTTAAATTAAATGATATAATTCCTCCATATTGTTATTAACAATTAAATGTTTACCCATCACCTCTCCTAAACCACAGTTTCATTTCTGTCTCTCCTTTTTATAGGACACACACACACACACACACACACTTAGGTGAGGAGATAGATAAGGAGAGTTTCCTCATTTTAGATGATGCTTCCATTGCAGCACTGGTTCCTGCGATAGGTCCGAGACTGAAGTTGAAGTCACACCTGAGGATACTTCATGAGTTAAGCAATATACAGCTGTCATCTGATGGGTTATTCCTGTTTTAAATGTAAACAGTTTGCTGGGCGCAATATCAGTCATCTTTTGGTCTTCATTAGGACTACTGAATATTTTTCACCCAGTCCATCGACGGAAGTATCTGATGAGAAAGCAGTGGCCATGACAGAGGGGTTAAAAAATAACATTTGGCCACTAAGCCAAGTAGAAGAATACATGCAACAGACAGCCATCCACAGGATTAAGTGGATAAATGAGAATGGGACAAAGCCAGTTGACGAGATCAATAGAGTATCCACGTCTGCTTGACACTCCAGGCATGGTAACGTACAAAAATCTTAGGCCAGAATTATATTATTTTCTGCAACTGATTATGGAAACTGTGGGAAACTCATAATTCCTTTCTACAGATTGCTCAAGACTTTGCCATTCTACACCCAGACTGCACTGGGAAGCTCAGAGTGAAATGGATGCTAGTTATCAAAGAGAAAATGTTATGTTTT
This sequence comes from Pangasius krempfi, assembly GCA_037576825.1. Taxonomy (NCBI): domain Eukaryota; kingdom Metazoa; phylum Chordata; class Actinopteri; order Siluriformes; family Pangasiidae; genus Pangasius; species Pangasius krempfi. The sequence goes on along the minus strand of CM074984.1, from coordinate 24,356,557 downwards.
GCCAGCCAAGAAGAGCAGGCCCTGGATATTCTGTCCTAAATTTATTCTGTGTGTGCGTTGAGATTAATTCCAGGAGTCCTACCAGATCCAGTCTAACGAACTGTCCGGAAGACCTTTCGTCCCGGCTATGAGGAGACGAGAAAGTCGTTCCCTGATCTACAGCCTCTACATTAAAGTTAGTATATTAGTATATTCTAATCAAATTTACAGTTAAGAGTCTGTTGCAATCACAAAATGGTACAGTATGGTATTAATGCATCAGTTGGCAACAGGGTGCGATGTCACCAGCCTTCTTACAAGTGCTAAGACTTCTTGTAGCTCCTGTAGACTGTTGAATATGAGCAACCAGGTCAGGACTCACCGCCAACAACGACTCTTACGGGCATTTATTTTTGCCCTTGAACAGTAAGAGAACATTGCGCTCAAAGTTGTTCCAAGTTATTCAGTAATAGAACAATATTGTCAAAGTTATTCTGATTTTCTGTTCATGCCTCTAAAATCACTTAAAGTATCTTAAGATTATTATTATTATCTCTTTCGGCTGGTCCCGTTAGGGGTCGCCACAGCGGATCATTGGTCCGCATATTTGATCTGGCACAGTTTTTATGCCGGATGCCCTTCCTGACGCAACCCTCCTCAATTTTTCCGGGCTTGGGACAGGCACTGAGAGCGCACGGTTGCACGCCACCCCAGTGGCCGGGGTTGGATCCCTGTCCGGGAATCAAACCCGGGCTGCAGCGCTGAGAGCACTGTGGCTTAACCACTAGTCCACCAGGGATCTTAAGTACCTTAAGAGGTCATCTTAAAAGTTTTTAAACTTAGCTCATCAGCTTGATTACAAGACATATTACAATACGCAACTGCAACTACACTCACAACAACACAAATCCGCCCCCAATTAGGTAGAAAATGTCAACTACAATACATACACCCTGCCTGTCTCGACATTTATAGCCTCATATACTCATGCAAAAACAACATTACTGACACGTTTTATAGAATTCACTCGAGGAAATGAGTTCTCAGAGCCTGATGCTGATAATCAACTACCCCATCACTTGAGGTAAAAGCCTCTCGTGACATTTCAACACGAGTCTCATCGTCGTCTCTTCACTCGACTGATCTCTGTTCACGCGAACATCAGTGGAGTAATAATCGTTTTAAAAATGTATCTAATCTCTACAGTGTCTAAGTGCTTTTCGTTCTTTTAGTGATGATGTAACAGTACAGGAGGACCAGTGACATTTTGACAGGCAGTATCTGATCACAATTTGAATTGATTAGGCTCATGTTATTTCACTGTTTCCATCAAATTGTAACATTTGCTGTGTGAGAAAATTACACTTAATTAGCAAGAGTTTACATCTGAAAGTACAGCTTTGGCAAACATTTTTCGCTGTTATCTGCTTCAGAATTACGGCAGAGCAATGAGCTTTCCCAGGTCATCAGGCAAATATTTTCACTACCACCTACACTTTTAATTAACACTTTTTGCACTGGTTACTCTCAGCTTTACAAGTTCAACATTGCATTCGCATAGAAGTGTCAGATTCTATTACAGAGACAGAGGAATATTTCTTATTGTTATATTTCCTACATTCTACATTTCCATCATATTAAATAGATTAATTGATTTAACTTCTAAAAAATAGTTGATCCTTGTCACGACTTTCCGAGTTGCAAATAATTTTTTCATAAACACCTCCATTCCGCAGCTGTACACAGAATGCTGAGAGAAGTGCGATAACAATCAAAACAATGAAACATGATTTGCTCATTTAAAAAAATGTTCAATAAAAATATAAACCAGCTCAGCTAATGTATTCAGTATTTAAACGGATTTAAATCCTCCCTCGCCTGTTTTTCCGTTTACTGCATTTTTTAGATACTGAAGACATTATTAGAAGTGATACACACTGCCCTCCAAAAGTTTGGAAACGCCTGAACAAAGTAGGGTTTTTGGGGCAATATCAGCATAAATCCTCTTTAGTTAGTGAGCATTTTGCATTGATAATAAGGGACAACACA
>CM074984.1:24334101-24354429 GCA_037576825.1 Pangasius krempfi | reverse complement strand
AGGATTTATGCTGATATTGCCCAAAAACCCTATTTTGTTCAGGCGTTTCCAAACTTTTGGAGGGCAGTGTATATCTTTACTGAACACTTTTTAAAATACACTATCTGTGCTTGTTTTCATTTTAAAATAACTGTTTGCATACTTTAATTTTAAAATCAGTTTGAAAACGTGTTTTGGCCTAAGGTGTCTCTGTTATTCTCTGAGGTGACGTTTCCTTGTACAGCGACTGCATATTTACATCAACAGGGAAATTAGTTTGGTTGCAATAATAATAATCTTAAAAACTAAAAATAATTATGATAATAACATTGATTATGAAAAAAAAATCATACGATATTTTGCCAAATCTTTGCCATTTACCAAATCTATACAAAGTTATTCTAACTGATCACATTTACACTATTTCTCTTCTGATACGAGTCCATCCTCATTGAATGGTTTCATGTGGATGAAAAGGATGTAAATCAGACGCTGTGGCCTTCAGAGCCATGTCATGTTAGACAGTGCTCTCCACCATGGCACTAAAGAGCGACATCATAATTTGAGTGGAAAAAATTTTGTAGGATTTTAAAAGCCACTGAATTCTTAATAATGAAAATTAAAGACCACTGAAAATGGTCGAAAACCACAGATATGTCATCATTTATGTTAAATGAACCTCCTTGATGTTCAAATTTGTTTTATTTCACTGTTCAGCGATTCACATTTTAAAATCCACGTTTCAAACAATCAGGTATCTACATTCATATATTCATTTTTCACAAATCATTGTTCACAAATTCCGATTCGACGATTCGGTTTACAGATATTCAAAAACCTGCATTCAGGTTGCTGGTGTCAGTGCTCAGGTTCAACCTGTCAAATTCAGTTGGCAAAATTCAATACGGGAAAAGGCAGCTGAGCCTGGAGTGGGTTGCACGGTTTTGTATCCTCTGCTCTCAAACGCCTCTCTCTCTCTCTCTCTCTCTCTCTCTCTCTCTCTCTCAGGAGAGCATGCGTGTATTACTATATCAACGGAACGCAATGAGGGCAATCGGGGTTTGGAATCCGATTTAAAACGGAAATGCATCGTGTTCTTTAGTGGGAGTCTGAAGTGGGAGCGTGCATACCTGATGGCTATTTGTGGTTGTTATACACTCTCTCACACAGTGGATGGTCTCTCTTAGACAAAAGCAAGCTGAAAAACGATGTATAGACTGGAAAACCGATACTGTGTGAAACGATATGAATGAAATGACACTAAGTTGTTTCTGATTCCTTTGTACAGTATTGAGTACTCATACAGTATACGAGTAGAAGCAAAGTTAATACACTCCGTGCCATGCTAATTGGGCATGGCTTTTTGTACTCAATTTGCATGTGGGTCTGAAGAACTTGAAGAACGAACGATGTTTGTTTTTTATTTTGCTATTTTGTAATGAAATGCATGGCAAAATATGCCTAACAATCTCGCAACTCCAACCCCCCACCCCCCCCAGCTACACATGCTACTCCTGAGATATCAGTGATCCCGACCCCCTTCTGCTCTCCGGACCTGTCCGATCCGTCCTGAAGCCCTGCTTCTGGCTGAAGTTCTCATCACTTGAAAATCACTTGTTGCAGCCTAAAGATCACTGTGATTACTGTGGATGATGCCACTTAGAAACCATGAAGATGGCTTTGGACTACAACTGCTTTAATAGCTTTAGGACTGCAATTTGCCACGAACAGCTTTGCACTCAAGTCTCCATCAGTGAGCAGCTGATAAGTTCAACAAAATAGACTTCATGTGAAAACTATAGTCATGGTTACACAACTGCACCTTTTGACCATGTAGTACAGTTATAGAAGGGAATGATTTATAATCGCACTATCGGGTGTCACCCAGATGAGGACGGGTTCCCTTCTGAATCTGTTTCTTCTCAAGGTTTCTTCCTCATATCATCTCAGGGAGTTTTTCTTCACCACTGTCACCTCTGACTTGCTCATTACTGATAAATGTAAGTTTAAAACCTATATCCTGAATGTATATTTTTCTGTAAAGCTGCTTTGTGACAATGTCTGTTGTTAAAAGCACTATACAAATAAAACTGAAGGGAACTGAATTGAAAATATCAAGTGTTTCCGTAAAATTTTCTTCGTTCCCTTTATAATTATAGTTATAAAGTTGTATAATCTGTGCATGTGCACGAGGATACTGGTGAAGTAGTTTTCTTGGGTTCTGCTATTATATAAAGACTGACATAAGTTTAAGCTCCCACTGGAGTTCTACTTCCATTAGTACCGACTGTGAAACCCAGCAAAGGTGAATTCAGTAAACTGTAATGAAACACTTGAGAGCTCTAGGTCCTAAAGCCGACACAAAGCAAGAAATATTGAAAACATTGCTTCCAGAATGATCAAAAGTAAATCATTCTGAAGTCCACATTCGGTGGGGCACTGACTATATTCATTTCAACTTTGCTACTAAATATTTACACCTTCATATTTACTGAACCGCAGAATCATTTTTTTATCGATGTAATTGGCTCATTCTCCCACACTCCCACGCTGCAGACTCCCGCTAAAGAACACACGATAGTTAAAAGACAGATTTTGACTGATTTGAGGTTAAATCTGAGCACTGAAACGATCAATCTGAATACAGGTTTTTGACTATCAGGTAGTTTGAATCTGAATGTGAACACTGAAAAATTAATATTTGATGCTTCTGAAAATGTGACTTTTAAAATGTGAATCTCTGAACAGTGGAATAAAATTGATATAAACTTCAAGGAGGTTAATTCAAAAGTTTGTGGACACCTGAACATCACAAACCCATATAAATTGTAAGCACATAATGTTCTCTGTGTGCTGTAGCGTTACAGTTTCCCTTCACTGAACTCAGAGGCCCGAACCTGCTCCAGCATGACAACGCCCCTGTGCACAAAGCGAGCTCCATGAAGACATGGTGTGTGAAGGTTGGAGTGGAAGAACTCGAGTGTCCTGCACAGAGCCCTGACCTCAACCCCACTGAACACCGACTGCACCCCAGACCTCCTCGACATCCCAACATCAGCGCCTGACCTCACTAATGCTCCTGTAGCTGAATGAAGACAAATCCCCTGCAGTTAATTCAATTCATAATGACAAAAGAACATTCAAAGTTTGCATAAATTAAATGCGGTTTGCATATAATGTGTAAAGCATTGATCTGGATCTCTTTCTCCGTTTCTTTCATTCTGTTTCTCTCTTACAAACACACACACATACACACACATACACACACACTCACACACACACACAATTCTGTCCACAAACCAAAATGAATAGGCTGTATTGCTGCTGGAATTTGGACTAGTGCCAGTGTTGCCTCTTCAGCTGTGGTCAGGCTGTCACAACATCACACACACACACACACACACACACACACAGAATATTGCTTACTGTCAGTGTTATGATCAGTCTAGTTGATAAGGGGAAGGTGAAAGACAGCTGGAGGAGGACACAGTGAGGTCATTCTCCCTCTCTCTTACCTTTACACACACACACACATACTTTAGATTTCTATCCCTGTTTCTGTGTCATTATAATTTATTATCATTAATTCTGCTACCATTTTTGTCATGATGTTTGTGTTTGTGTCTCATTGCACACTTTAACCATCTTCTGGGACTTTTCATGACTTATCCAGTACCAAAAAACAAACAAACAATAAAATCCAGCACCAAAAGTACTGAATATCCACATCAAAATGATATGAACCTAATATAACCATATTTAAACCCATAATTACTCACTGTTTGCAATGACTGTAAAGTCGGTGTGTCCCATGACCTGGGAGCTAAAATATCACACAGCGATTCTGGGACCTCCCCACAGCCTAGCATGAGCTTGTGCTGGGATTTGTGGTTTAGGCTTTCATCAGGAAGAAGCACATACTCATAGCGCATTACACTTTTGGAACGAGCGCTGACTTATATTCCCCACATGGAAATGACTTGTCTATCACAACGTTTCCTAAGTCCTCACATGACTAATAAGAAAAATGCTTGTCCATCACACGTAACAGCCGGAAACTTTCAAATTATTATTCAGATTACTATTATGCTTTTTCTCACATAAGAAGATATAGATGGCGGTGCCGAAGCGCTAGCAATGCCGCTGAACAAACACGTTTATCTACATTCACTGTGACTGTGAGCTGATATTTAGTGTAAGCTACTTGCTAATACACTATCAAGGGTAAATGATAACAGATAAGGGAACGCGAGGTCACGTGAAAGACATGCACGGGGTCATTGGCCACAAGGAAAATCGAATTAGACTACTATTAAAGTTTGTTATCATGACTTAAGTATGTTTTTAGTTTAGTAACTGTCAAGGACAGTTATGTACTGGAATTCGCAGCGCTTCTTTTCCAGGGCCTTACAGGTTTTCCGGGACCCATAGGGGACAGGGAGCAGCAAGACATTTCAGGCATACCTACAAGACCTAAAATTCAACCTCCGCCTCAATAACCCACGTCTGCATTATTATCCATTGTCATTGCAGCAAAGCTCTTTTCACCTCATCACCCGATATTGTGCAGAGAATTGCAGGGAATCAAATAAGTCACTGTGAGCAGAAAAAAGCAGAGAATAGCTCAGCCTTAAGTAAACTAGAAGCACATATCCTCAGGCAGTGGCCAATTAGATACTTGTATGTGCCATGGCAAAGGTTGCTTGCTTTTAGTTAAAAAAAGCCCCCCAAAGCAGCCAGGAATCATTTGGCTGTGCAGTGTTAATGTACTGTTCTTAGACCCATAAGGATAGAAAATCAAACACACACTTGAACACAAACGCGCACACAAACCAAGAAGAACTGGCTGGTGTTAGAGGGCTGATATCAGATTGGCACCTTCGTGCTCTGTGCTCACACACAAAGAGACAACATTTCTGATATTTTGTTAGCGTAAGTTGTGTAGCTCCAGTTCAATTCATAGCAATTACTAGAGATGGGCAAATTATTATTCAAACTATTCAAATCGTAACGAAAACACAAATAATTGCTCCAAACAATTACTCCTGCACCTGGTTTAAAATAAAAAGCTTTGGCTCTGATGTGAAGTCAGCTTAATCTGCAAACTTGACATTATTAATTGAATTCATTTAATTAAGAAATTACTGTTTTTTTCCCCTATAGTTCAACTTTATTTTGAATAACTGAATAACTGCTAAGTCGACAGAAACATCTATTCAAGGTCGCAACTTTAATGACTTGGTGTAAGTCCATCATCATCTTGAACACTTCACTGAGTTTTAATAAAATCCTGCACAGTTGTGCTGGGTAACAGTTTTGTCATGCTTTTGGGTTGTTCAGCTTCCTGAGGTTGTGTTTTGTTCAGGCAATATGCAAAATCAAATACTGCAGCAAAGAGCGAGGCGTCCTTGCTTCACACCTTACTTCACTTGTATAAATTTACATGGAAATTTAAAAACATTTCTCTAAGAGCATTAATATTCGCACTTTCTAATCCATTACAAAGTGATAAACAAGAATAACGAGTCACTCCACAGTATAATAATGTAGATGAAGTTTACTGGGTTTTGCTGACAGCAATTTGCACCAATCTCAAAACGGCTATAATAAAAAATAAACTCGATAAATTAGAGTTAGAAAAGATAGGCTAACATATAGGGGATATAATCAAACCGTTTTTCATGTTTTATAATCGAAAACATACCAAAGTTTCGTACATTGTGCAACCCTAATCCCTAGTTACCAATTAATTACCAATTTGTTACTAACTAATTAGCCAGTTACTAATTCCATAACTACCGCATTCCTCTCCGCTCTTAGTATCATTTGTGGAGCTTTCTCCTACACCTTTTCTCTCAATGACATGACACAAGTTTGAGAAATCACAACAGCAGCAACGATTTCCCCAACAGCTCATGTGTGAGTGTGAAAACATGAATAGCTCCAGAGAGTAGCCAGTACACGTGAGGCTGCATGGTTTCTGGAAGGTTTCATAGAGGGACATACCATTCAAGTTTCCCCACAGTCCAAAATTTGCAAACATCCTCAGAGTCTTGTCAATCCTTCGTGTGAATCCATGCAATCCAAGCGCCGCCCCACCGGGACAGATTGGCATGTGTCGGCCATATTGTTTACAAATGTCAAAATGATTGAGATTCAGATTCTGTTTGGTATTTGGTCACCAATACTCTGAAGATATGCCAAGAACATCCTAGGAGTAATTCACAAAAGTATGTTTTGCATATTATGCAAATGAGCTCAAAATCCAAGTGGTCAGAGCTTAACGGTTTGTGAGGCTGTTGTTGTTTTTATGGGAGAACCCAATGATTCAGGCAAAACAAAAACTGTAGTATGACTTACTGTTCATGAGATACGGTGAGATAAGAGGAGGAAGAAGAAGAGGTAAAGGAGGACGATGAAGAAAAGGAAGAAGACAATGAACAAGATTACGAGGAGGAAGACAAAGAAGAAGAACGTCAGCAGATTGACAAAGAAATGGGAGAGGAGGGGAATGACAAAGAAGAAAGAGAGGAGGAGGACGACAACAAAGAGGAGAAGGACAATAAAGAAGAGAACGAGGACCGGGAAGAAGAGGAAGTGGAAGAGGATAAAAAGGAAGAAAGGAAGAGAGGAAGAATACAGCAACGAGCTGTATTCTTTGCCACGAGAATGGCAAAGAAGAGAAAGAGGAGGATGACGACAAAGAAGAGGAAGAAGAGGAAGACAAAGAAGAAGAGGAGGAAGATGAAGAAGAAGAAGAAGAAGAAGAAGAAGAAGAAGAAGAAGAAGAAGAAAAGAAACCTAGCAACAATCTTAGGAATAGCAGAAAAAAAACTCATACTCCAAAACTCCAAAAAAATATGAGCACTGCATAAAGTTGCACTGAATAGAATAGACTTTAAAAACGCTACAAAACGTTTATCAGTGCATGAAAATATCCATAAACAATAACCTTAAGCGCAAAAGTCCAATTAACCAACCCTATTGTTCCCAGTCTTCCTATTACAATCCATATCACTCTCCACACCACTACAACAGCAAGGTAGACAGCTAGACCGAGGGCTAATCACACACACACGTGTAACATACAAGACGTTGCTACTTTTTACTGATTTGATTGCAAGTTATTCTAATTTGCTCTACTGCTTTTTTTTTTTTTTTAAAGAAATAAACATTTATTACTGAGTTATCACTTTAAACATCATTTTCATGAGTGCGAAAGTACTGCATATGAATTAGGAATTGTATTGAATCATTAGTCTCAGTTTGTGCTCTAAAAAGGCCAGCAGTGTCAATGTCATGACAAAACAGTCTAATTTGGATGGAATAAAGTTTTTATGAACGTTACAAAGAGTCGGTCATTCACGGAATTTAATAACCCACTCTGAACGCTTTCCTTCACATGCTCTTGTCAAAGGCGTGGGCAGTTATCATTATCCTTACTGAACATTTTTCACGTTAAACACCGACTTGTGTGCCAACGTGTCTCTCACAGTGTCCTGAGGCTCAGTTCATTATCTGTGGACGGGAAATTATTCCATCTAAAGCTAATCTCTGTAGCAGACACTACTGCTGCATAACAATTCTGATTTGTGTAACACACAGATGACGAATACACAAATATGTTTAGTGTAACTGATATGATACCCCTGAATAAGCTTGTGTGAGATGTATGGGCATAGCCAATACAACAATATGGAATGCCCTGAAAAAGAACACCACTGGTGTACTAACAATCAGACATCCAACAGGCTGGCCACAGAAAACAGCAGCAGGTGATGTGAAGAAAAACCCAACAACAACAGTCAGTGACATGTCCAACAACCTCCACAGGGAAGGGGTGAAGGTATGACAATCCACCTTTCGAAGAAGACTTTGAGAGCATAAATATAGAGGTCATACCACAAGATGCAAACCACTCATCAGCAGGAAGAATCGGAAGGCCAGATTCACAAAGAAATACAGAGATGGTCCACAAACGCTCTGGAATGAAGATTAAACTCTACCAAAGTGGTGGAAAGGCCAAAGTGTGGAGAATGAAAGGATCTGCTCATGATCCAAAACATACAAGCCCATCGGTCAAGCACAGTGGAGGTAGTGTCATGGCTTGGGCTTGCATGGCTGGAACAGGCTGATTAATGTTTATTGGTGATGGAACTCATGATGATGGCAGCATTCAGAAGTCTAGAGAAATGTTCTGTCTGCCAGTTTATGGAGAAATGCATCCAATCTAATGGGGAGGAACCCAAAACACACTGCCAATACAACAAAGTACTAAACACAGGGCAATTCTTGATAAAAGACAAAAGACTCTCATTAAACCTAAAATGGTAGAAATGCTTGTTTTCATGTTCTGGGTGAATAATTTTAAAATGGAAAAAAATGATCAGGGAAAAATCAATACCCCACAAGCCTAGCCCTAATGAATTATGCAGATTACCTGATATTTTATAAACATAATTTGTCCTCATTAATACTGCATTAATATCAAGATATACTTGTTTTGAAAGTTTTCATTTGTCTGTTTCTCTCCTCTGGTTCTGTTCTTTGTATAAACCTAAACTCACAAATGAGCGTTCAGGTAAAATGAGCCAGAAAATATTGAGCTATATTTAGCGCAACTCAGGCCTGATGAATGGTACTGCCTTAAGACCGTGCATCAGTATGGTAATATCCTGAATATACAGTTTATACCGCATCCCAAGGCAATTAATCTAACTTCCCCATTTACATGTGAAGCAGTTACTCTCATTAAAAACACATCTTGCTTGGAATAAGTATAACCCAAATATTCATACCAAGTTTTCTCGTGCTCTTCAAGTGAAAAGTATGAAGAACTATAATTAGTAGCTAGACTGAAATCCATTGCTTGGCCCTGTGTCAGTGTCATTAAACTTACCTTACGCTATCACAAGACATATCACAGTCTATCACAGTAAGACCTCTAGCACTATTTTTATAGCAAAGTTCTTATTAGAACACGTGCAAATAGTAAAGCTTAAAGGGCCGTGTTGTTTGGGATGGTGTATATAGATACTGCTCTACAAACAAGAGTCACTCGAAGAGAAAACAGCACAATTTTGGGCCACAGTAGTAGTACTTATCATGGTATCTGTATATATCACCACATAATGTGATGCCCTTTTAGCTTTAAAGAACCGTAATTATAGACAGATATTTTTGTCATTTTTTGTTGGTCCCCTATTGAACAAAAAAAAAAACTGAACAACTGCTTTATTAGTGGATAAAAAAAATAAATAGCGGGCTCCCGAGTGGCACAACATTAAAGCGTTTACCCTATCGTCAGGAAATTGCAGGCCCAGCGATGCCACAGCTATCTGTGGCCGAGTGCCAAGGGAGCCAATTAGCTGTGCTCTCTGGAAGGGAAGGGCATCCGCTCTCGTCTGTCAATCACAGTGACCCTAGCCAATTGTGGCCATCTGTAAGCTTATGTATGTGGAAGAGAGCAGATATATATATATATGCATTGTGACGCCAATGCAAAAATGTGACCTCGTGGAAATCAGCATTCTGTTAATTAATCATGTAATGCAGTAATAATAATATATAATAGAGAGCACTCTGGTCATGTGATCACTTTCTTTTGTGGAGATCTGCGCTTGTTCCGTGACTGATTGCTCCGATCTGAAACGGCCAACATGCATTATATGTTATACGGCTACATGAGCACATTATAATCCGGCCGTGGGAATCTGGCATTTTAGCCGACTTTGGGGCTCTATTTCTGCTGTGGAGCTCATTATTTTTCAGTCGATCATTTCGAGTCCCCAAGTGAGACATCTTGTTTATGTCAATATATTTATAAAAATACAGTCTTACGTGTTATTTTGTGGATATAGACATCAGTGTGTTCTAATAACTGGTATGAGAAGTCATTAAAAGCTAATGAGCAATATTCCGCCTCTATAACTCATAACAACCTCAGTTTAATTATTTACTGACCAATGACAGCACTTGAGCGTAAACAAATGAACAATGGCTCATTTTCTTCGATGTTGAATAATAAATTAATAACACCCACAGCTTCTGCAATTTTTAAGGTGATATTACTGTTTTATAATTTTGCCATATTGCCCACCCTACCACTGCAAAAGGAAATGGCTATAAAGGGTCACACTGGACTTCATTTAACAGGAAGTGAAGCTAACCCGACTCATGCCGACCCTGGTGACCAAGATTCTCTTCCATGCACACGAAGCCATCAAACTCGGTGGCCTGAATCCAGTCCCCAAGAGCAAAAAAAAAATCCATCACACTGCTCATTTTTTATTTATGGATCAAGCTATAGAGGCTCTGACAACAGTCAACCTTTCAGGAATCAGAGGAGATCATGAGTCCTGAGGTTTAATTAACCACACAAGATTTTTCTGTGCAATTTCCCCATTGCATCTGATCACGAACACTGAAGTACAGACAGCTTCTCGAGACATTCCTGTCAAAAGAAAACCAAAAATATATATTTTCTTGTAATCCACAAAGATATTTGTAGTCGTTAAAACGTAAATGAATACAAATATTCTGTTGGTGCCACTATTTCAATTCCTTATTGATGAAATGGTAAAGGGGAATTCCTTCAAAGGTCAACCATACCATGAAAATATACAGTACAGCTGTGAGCACAGAAGAAAAAAAAAAAAAGGAAACTTTAAGAATCACCCCATTAGGTTTATATTTAACTGCTTTGCTTAGCTTTTAGAAGAACTTGCACCATTTCTCTCTCACTTCCCTTAGAAATCTACAAAATAAAAAGATCTATGCTTTTTGAAAAGGTCACCTCCCAAAACCCTCCATCAATTTGAGTTTACAACCAAAAGGCTGAAGACTATCTACAGAGTGTATATAAATATCGTATAAATATCGATCTGAATTTGTCCTGGAATATCACATGACCGAGGACGCATTGATGTGAGACACTGATGTTGGGAATGCCCTGTATTAGTGCTCGATAACTGAGGCAAGTAAAGCAGGGCTTAACAAAAATACCACTTTACATTCATTTAATATACAAGAAGCTAAAAAAAACATGCCTTTAATTAAGGAATAAGCCCACTCAATCTGTCCATCAAGGTAAACCCCCCCCCCTGCGGTGAAAGGAACCAATCAATGCGAGGCAATTTCCATGTTTACAGCGCAACTAAATCTCTGTTCAGCGAAATGCAATCAGTTAAACAAGAGGAGGCCACTCTCCTATTGTCAGTGTGTTAAACACTCAGCGAAAACTGCAGCCGCGACTCAATTAAACACATTAAGGTGTCATAATCTGGAGTAAGCAATTAGTGAACAACAATGCAGCAACAAACCATGAGAAGAAATACTCCTGATGTTAAATGCTGCCTGTTGTCCCTGGAGACAACAGTTCGCTGCCTATTGTCACAGGGGCTTGAAGTCACAGAGAAGCCAGTGTTGTTCTGCTGGTCATAATACCCAGGAGTGGATAATTCACTAGCCTGGGGATCTGGGACGAGCACATTTTTTTGACTGGGTTAAAGATTAAGACATTTAAATCGTTCGACTTGACAGCCATCGGGACAGTCGGACTCTTATCATAAATTCCACATACTAGCATCAATCATCGTTACCTAAAACAGGGGTGTCATTAGAACGTTACGCCACTGGTGCTATTTGGGAGCTTATACGCTTGATACCACCAGCGGATGAATCATAATCATCATATCGCCCAGGTCTACTAAAAAATGTGCCTGCTTTAGCTGTTTAAGCATTAACTGAGAAAAAATCAGTCATGCAGTCTGGCTATGTTACAATAGACTATAGCACTAAGCAATCCTATGTGCAGCCATTAAAAAAAATCGAACCTGGTGATTCATTCAACAGCAAAAATTCTGCAGCAGATTTACAGAAACAGCTGCTGTCTAACAATTAAGACTGATAAGGTAATCAGATCTTTACACCCGACAGATGGTGTGAACGTTACACACCAGTGAGGATGTTTGTTTCCCTATAGGAAAAACTTCAGTACCACTGTTACTGAGACATGTGCATGCACACCAAAGTCTATATAAAATTATAGTCGTCATTCATGCATACAACTGTTTTACATCAAAAAGCGTCCCCTTTAAGAATATGTTCCGCAATATTCATTTTGAAGAGCAGTAAAGTCAAGAAACTGATGTTTTTGCACTATAATTATGAAATATTGAGGCATCCAATTACATTTTAGCAGATATTTAGACATGAAAGGTTATTGCAATACTTATATTTAGAGAAATACCCAGCAAACATACACGAGGTGTGGGAAAGCACTTTGAGGGCTCAGTGAAACAGTCCATTTCTCCTCATATGACCATATAAACATCCAACCAGGTTCGGAAAGAAAATTACTCATTTTTGGATACGATTCACTGTTTTGGCAATTTATTTCTCCTTTGCTAATGCTCAAGAACTGCTCCACTAACCCTGCCTAAACTTTCGGCAAAATGCAGAGCTAAAGTTCACAGCGAAAAAAAAAGAAATAAGGGCTTTTTTTTTTGTTACCTCGAAAGAGAAAGGCTTTGCTGCTGTTGTGAAGTCCTGCAGTTTGGCTTATTCCATGTGTAGCATTGGCCAAATCCAACTCTCTGATCAGATCAACCTGAAAATCAGCATCTAATCCAAACGCTACACACACACACACACACACACACACACACACACACACACACACAGAGAGAGAGAGAGAGAGAGAGAGAGAGAGAGAGAGAGAGAGAGTACTCGTTAAACACATTAAATGATGTGTTAGACAGCTGATGGTCACAATATTAACTTTAACAGTGTTTTCATGTAGAAATTGACCTGTTAAGTATTTTAGAAAAAATATATTAAGCCAAGATGATTAGACGTAATAAACAATGTCAAGATGAAAGAAAACAAATACCTGAGATCAGAATGATCAGAATGATGAATAACACCTGACATGCCTTTACAACCTGAACATGGCACTCTGATTAACCCAGGAAAGAAAAAGAAAAGAAACACTAAATGTGGTGGGACTTATTAACATTGTTTATGAGGTTTATTGATATAGTTTATTTTATGTTTACTGATACAGACTACAGATGCTGATGGTGCTGATGCTGGCCCGTGGTCTGTACTCTGGCTGCTCTGAGACAGAAAAGGCAGCCGCCCAAACTCTCTCCTATTTATTTCTCCTCCACGCAAATACCTGGAATCTTATATCTCAGCCATTACGCATATCCTACCTGCTGCAATCGCGACCAAAGCCGGTAAAAGCATTGCCATAACAGCCATTTCCATGAGCTTTTATCCTCCTGCTGTAAGCTTAGAAATCCAGACCCGGGACTCAGAGCCGCTCCGAGCCGCAGCCGTGAGACTCTGAAGCGCGAGCAGCCGCGCTCGCGGGAGTTTTATCACCCAAACGGCTGTTCAGGAGACACTGGATTGTGATTGGCTGTAAATCGTAGCCGACAACCAATGAAAATAGACACCAAGGCGGGGTTTATGGTACCTAAAGTCTGCGCATGGATATAGTGGTTTTCCCCCTCAATTAGCACTTTGAATAGGGTTGGAATGAAAATGGTTTTCTGATGGTCAGAGTCATTTGGCGGAATTACTGTGTGGGCCACTGTTTTGTATCAGCAAATTCGGTGAGATTTATCCCCTAAATTTCTGTATTGCCCAGTCAATGGTGCAGATGGCAGTAACCCATCAGTAACAATCATGTGGCATGCGTAAAATCACGCACCTTCAGGTCAAGAGCTTCAGTTAATGTTCACATCAAACATCAGAATAAGGAAAATACATGATCTCATTGACCTCATCGTGGCATGGACGTTGGTGCCAGATGAGCTGGTCTGAGTATTTCAGAAACGGCTGATCTCCTGGGATTTGCACACACGACAGTCTCTAGAGTTACGCAGAATGGTGCTGAGAACGGAAACCTCCAGCGAGCGGTGGTCCTGCAAGTGGAAACACCTTGTTGATGAGAGAGATCAGAGGAGAATGGTTCAAGACTGGTTTGAGCTCACATGAATGCTGACTCAAATAACCACTCTTTACACCCATGATGAGCAGAAAAGCAAAACTTAGTACGCACAACATCTTGAAGCAGGTGAGCTACAACATCAATCGGCGGGCTGCACCATGAAGCAGGCTCAAAAGACATAATAGCCGGCTTCACTTAACCAACATTCACACGCTGGCTTAAATCTGTAACAGCTTGTTAAACTGAGCCAGGCTTTCCTCATCAAGTCCCGCAGGCGTTCACTTTAAAAAGGCCGGATCTCATAATGGCGCCAATGCTTTCTGGAATGGCTGGAGATGGAGATGATTCAGGCAGTGTATTTTTACAGCTGAAGAGCTAACTATTATAATGAATTCCTTTAAGGAATTCAAATATATATAAGGTACATGAAATCGGAGTACAAATGGACTAAAAATAAACCGTCATTTAAATAGATATGTAAGCATTAATAAGCTGTCTTTCTCGCCATTGTGCTCTCCTGCACTGGTCTGTGCTCCGACACATGCAAACAGTTTGACTTTATTCTTTGTCAGGATTGTCAGGTCTGATTACTATGGTCTGGTATATGGGCGCTATGGTTTAACCATAATTCATGATTTTAAAAAACATCTTTATGAGCTCTGCATCAACTGCAAGTCATCCTTATCGACGATACGTGAGCATGAATATTAGTGTATGCATCTTTTTTTTCTACTCTTCACAGAGTACATCTCTGAAGCAAGTTATTTCACAAACAGAGCCCAACAATGACGAGCTGCATTTCCACAAACCCCTGAGACTCAACACTCCATCCACCTCTCTCTCTCTCTCTCTCTCTCTCTCTCTCTCTCTCTCTCTCTCTCCTCCTTTACTACTTTTTTCACACCTCCAAAAATTGAAATAGTGCTGCATGGAAGTAAATGAGGGTTAACAGGAAACAGGTAACTGTCCAGACTGGATTGGATTGTAGATAATAATAATAATAATAATAATAATAATAATAATAATAATAATAATAATAATAATAATGCTAAATGCTGCAAATATAAAGAACATTCTTAACAAGAAGTTACTTGGTGTTACGAACCTTTCAGGTGTGTGAGTGTGTGTGTGTGTGTGTGTGTGTGTGTGTGTGTGTGTGTGTGTGTGCACAAGTGTATAAGAGTTCTACCTCTGGGACCCTAAAGGCTTTTTATAAGCACACCTACCCTAGTGCACTTTCTCCAGGTATCTGTCTCTAAGTAACTATTAAAATAACAACAAACTATTTTTAAAAGCACGTGCATGATGTAATTAGTGTTGTCACTAAACATGATCTGATTCTGTTTTGTAACTGACCATGTAGTATCAATGTTATTTTTTATGGTTGCCATGGACACAAATAAATATGTCCATATTTTTCAAATATTTCCTAATGATGTTCCGTAGTTGCACAGTACTATGCAGGGACAGATCCCCTGACAGAGCAGACTCCTGCAACGCCATTGTAAATGGACAGATCTCTATGAATTATTTGGTGTTTGTGTTCCATATGTGCCTCCATTGCAGGCTTGAAGATAATATGATATGAGCAAGAGACAATATTAAAATATAAATACTGTACATTCAGGATAATCAGCCACTAAATTCTTTCTCGCAAAGGACACGAAGTATCACGTTTTCTTACAAGGTTAATTTACTAACTATGTGTATTTGAAGGGAAATTATAAAGTATACTTAAATTTACAGTTGATATTCTAGTATGTTGATCTCTAGTATGTAGCAGGTATACCTTACTGCAAAATGTCAGTGAAAGTACATTATCTTTTCTAGAGGTCTGAAGTAGCAGCCCCCTTTTTTTTTATCAGAAAGAGCTGTGACAGAACCCCTTGGATGGCTTCCAAGGCCAATGTCCTCAAATGCTTCCCTAGGTTGTGCGGCCAGGCTGTCTGGCAGGGCAATATGTAAGTCTTGTATAAGTGACTAGTCAAGGATGTTCTCACAAGTCACCCATGAAGGTTCCTCTGGGTCATAGCTCTCTCAGCCCACTAAGGAGAACAATCTTTCACCAGCACCTAGACTTCAGGAGGGTTTGGACGCTGTAAGAAGGCTGACCATCCACAATCAGGGGAGAAGCATGAAGACCATCAAGCTACCTTGTCCAGTGTAGAAGATAGAAACACAGTAGAAATATGCTAGCTTGAAGGCAATTTTAATCAATGTGAGATGTATAATTTGTCTAAGTATGTATCTGAAAAACGTCTGCATTGATAGCCACACCATCTGCCTTAGATGTAACAGAGGTCTGCTTGCAATCTTTGATGTCAGATGGCTCAGTGGAGGCACATATGAGCAGCTACCCATGTCTATACTCTTCTTTTCATTCAGTCATTTATTGCCAGGACATCTGATTGTTTTCCTGACCAGGGAAATGTTGGGGGCTGATATCCTAAAATGCACTGAAATGGCGTCAGTCCGGTGGATGCACTGTTTAATAAAATCTTGTGCGTGCCCTTTGAAGTGCTACCATATGAACATGGAAACCTTCCTATTTCCTGGTTGAGGCATTTGTGACAATTTGTGACATCTGGAAGTAAAACCTATTGATATTGATATTTAACAGCTTGCAGAATGATTTCCATGCATGCAATGTGCAGTGTAAACCCCTACTGGAAACATCATCCCCAGATAATCTGTTCAGTCTAAACGCATAATTAAATGACTATTTCAGGTTTTCAGCCCTTTATCCGTAACTGCCAGTGACTTTTAAAACAGTGAGAACATCACAGTGAGAAGAAAGAGCTTTAAGGACATTTTCGCACCTCCAAGGTTAAACACAGCAGCCTCACATCATCACCTGGGTTATAACGACACCCAAAGGGATCAATGGTTTAACTCGAGTTTGTCACTTCCTCTGCAAATGATTAATGTCGTCCTTCAGCCTGCGAATAATGCCAGTGGAAAGTTCAGGAATGAACCGGTCTGTAGCTTCAGTTACATATATAATATAACATTTTATTGTATACATTTAAATAATAAGCCTAATATTTGAACATTGGGTACCTGGCTGAGATTATGTCATGCATTATGGTATCTTCTTACTTCTCACTACTTGAGAAGTCACTATATACCATATATTTCAGATTTCCACATCATAATAATATCATACCAATATATCAAGAAACACATTGACCAAAACTGAACTACCGGGTGTGTGAAGAACCAATGAGACTAAAACTACATATACTTAATTTATTCTTCATTATTTACAACATATACGCTACATGTTCAATCTTGCACTCTATACATTTTGTCATATTTTTGCAGATTTTGCTCCACATATTCCCATTGGTTCCTGACTTTTTGGACACAATTAGCCTTTAGCATCTTGCAAACTGCATTCCTAAGTCATTGCACATTTGCCTTAAAAGGCATTGCCTTAAATAGTACAATATATCCATATTTAAAAAATACATTCCACTGGAAACTATATTCCATATTTCCACTTAAGCAAGCCAATTTTATAACAAATTCTAAAGCTGTTTTGTGAGCATGATGATTTAGACCTGCAGTTTACATGCGTCTAAACTGGAGGCCAGAAGGTTTCTATATTTGTTAGTTTCACTAGCCTTATAGTTTCAGTGAAAAACTAAAGAAGTGAACTTGAGACACCAAACATATCTTGGATGACTACATTTGGGATGAGAAGGACATTGTGTACTTTTAATTTGTTTTACCAAACTATTTCTATGAGAGATATAAGAGCGTGGTGTCTCTACATTGTTCTGATGAATTGTGAACAGCTAGAAGCCATCCTTTTAACGAGTCTGCTTCGAGCAATGTTCTAGCAGGTTTTCTGTCCCAGTAACCGAGCTACTGCAGTGTTATACCATCTCATGTCAATGGGAAGCTGTAAGCAGATGCTGTGATGTACTTAAAATTGTCTTACACTGCCTAGTATCGTCATTTAACTGGCCAATCAATAATAAAATAGTCAAAGTGTCACGTCTATGCCATACAGCAGAGGGCACACTCTTCCTCTGTTATAATTCCCACTTCCTGCCACTAGCAGAACATGGAGACTTTACCTAACGGTGAAGCCTAGCTGATTACTCGTATTCGAGGAAGTTCTGAGCTTTTTGTGCCACTATCTGTTTCCTGAATATGTTCTGGTTTTCTCATTTTTAGTTTATCCTCTGGTTTCAGTTTTCTGAGCATTTTCTGCGTATTGACCTCTGCCTGGCTTTTGGCTCTGTTTTGGATCACTCTTGGATTTCGAGATCATTGTGCCTTTTGTGTATGACCCTGGACTGTTGTTATGTGAGTGCTGGAAACCTTGTGCTGTGAACTTCATGAACACAGATCCTAACTTTCCCTCTGAGCCCTGTTTTTTTACACAAACTGAAGCCTGGCCTACTTTTATGTCTAACTTTAGTTATTGGGTCACTGGGATAACATCAGGTAACATAAACTAATAATGCGGATTCTTAATAATGTAATTATATTACAGCTATTCTTGGGCCACTTCAGATGCTGATTACCTCATCATTTAAACTATCATGTAGAGTATGACAGTGATTATTGGAATAATTACTTTAGTCATTGTCAATGACTCAATCTGAAAGTATTTTCTACTTTTTTTTTTTTTTTAATATAAAAGTGTCACAATACCTGCTGTTGTCAGGTCAGAAACTGCTCAACAGTGGTATCACTGATAACGAAACCAGCAACAACAAAAACACAATAAATGTATGCAAAATGTCATAAAGATGTGAGGTAGGCATGGAAAACTCTCAACAACAGCTTAACCTTTAAGTAACCTTTTAACAGTTCATAATATGTTAGGATTATATTATAAAATGATCCATTTTTATGTGCACCTGTTTACAAAGATACAGATCAAAATATTGTTAAAGATAGCAATATTGTGCACACTGATTGATTATTATAGAATGAACTAATATACCTAACTCACATGTTATTGTATGTTAGCTTGTTCTCTTGATTACTTTTAAATTCACTTTTATAGGACTTGTTATTGCATGTGTGTACTCAGTAAAATGAACCATTAAATACTTTGCGTCATGCCCACCATGGACAGTTCCGTTGCAGACCGATAGAGGGCAACGTAATCCATCATTTGAATTTCTTCTTCTGTGTTCTGACTCACTTCCTGTCTTGTTGCGCACCAGATTGCTCCCAGATTAGTCCCCTGTATAAGCTCTGAATTACTTCCCCTTGTTGCTTATGAAGTTCTTATTGTGAGTAGCTTGCATTTCTCTTTAGTTTGCCTAGCCTAGCCTAGCCTAGCACCAGCACTAGCACTAGCACCAGCCTATGGTTATTGTTTTTTTTTTTTTTTTTTTTTGCTATTGTTTGTTTGGTTAGTGTTTCATTTAATAAATATTGGCTGCACTTGCATCCGCCTCCTGGGAAGTTGTTGTACTTCGCACGAATCACAGGCATTTTCATTTCTGCTGCTATCTGATGAAGTCACAATGTAACGTAGCTATTAAATTTTTTTTTAAATGTCAATAAAATCTGTCTTCTGAAAGTTTTTTCTTTCATTCCTGCATCACTTTAGAGAATTTACATCAATAGTATTTATCAGAAGACCGATCATTTGCAGGGGTCGGATAGCACTCAGGGAAAGACCTGGCAGGAGCAATTTGCAGTAGTCCAATCTTGAGCTTGAACAAGCTCCTGAGTGCCCATTGTGAAGAGAAATGGCCGGATCCTCCTGATGCTGTAAAGGAGAAACCTGCATGAATGAGTCAGGTTAGCAACATGACCAGATAATGATGTTGGTTGTCTAAAACTACACCAAGGTTGTTGTGTGTGTGTGTGTGTGTGTGTGTGTGTGTGTGTGTGTGTGTGGTCTGATGGTGTGATCTGCAGGAGATCACAGATCTGAAGCTCAGTCTTGCTGGGGTTTAGTTTTATGTGAGGAGCAGCCATCCATGATAAGATATCGACCAGATATGCTGAGATTCAAGCTGCATCATGAGTGTCAGAAGGAGGAATGGAAAGGATGAGTTGAGTGACATCAGCATAGCAGTGGTAGGAAAAACCATGCCTGGATATTACCTCACTGAAAGAACATGTATAAAGGGTCAAAGTGTCTGCCTGGAGAAGATGTGGATCCCCTCCATGTCATCTGATCCATCTATGCAAGAAGAAAAACATTGCCATGCTGGACCACTAATTCCAGTGCTCATAAGGCTCTGGGGAGACAGCCTTGTGATTGACTGTGCTAAAGGCAGCCGAGAGGTCAAGTTGGATCAGAACCAATGATAATTTTGCTGATTAAGTGGTAAGAGGAATGAAAGTCAGTCGTAGTAAGACTGAGTACATGTGTGTGAATGAAAGGGAGGGAAGTGGAACAGTAAGAT
>CM074984.1:24305886-24321230 GCA_037576825.1 Pangasius krempfi | reverse complement strand
TTGTATGGAATGTTTGTTCAATAGGCTACAGACACCAGTTTGGATATTACATCAACTGTTACTTGCCTAAAATGCAAATGTGTAAATTGAGCTCTGTGATGAATCCCACTCTGGGACATGTCTCTCCCCTGGGTAAACTGAATGTCTTCATCATCTTCATCACCGTTACCATGGCTGCTTTCGAGGGGTTCTGGGATTTGGCGTGCTTTGTAGATGTCGTGAAGCACTGCACAGGCCGTAATGACTCTGCAGACCTTGCCACACAGACTGGTGACAGGCGCACTTCTCCATGCAACACATGAAACCTCCTCTTCAGCTGGCCAATACCCAGCAAGTTAAGGTGGCCTAATGCACTCAACAATAATGTGAATATGTTTGATTAAATAGCCTATCTCTTGTTTGTAGTATATTCAAGCACATTTGTAACTACATTTTATTTTCATGCACAATGGTTCACTGTTAGTCTACTGTTTAGGTAGACTTGTGATGTCTTTTGCACTGACTTTTAGGGCCCACAAGAAAACACGCTCAGTAGTTGAGCTGGGTATTGGCCAGCTGAAGAGGAGGTTTCATGTGTTGCATGGAGAAGTGCGCCTGTCACCAGCTAAGGTCTGCAAAGTCATTACGGCCTGTGCAGTGATTCACAACATCTGCAAAGCACGACAAATCCCAGAACCTCTCGAAAGCAGCTATGGTAATGGTGATGAAGATGATGATGAAGAAGACATTCAGTTTACCCAGGGGACAGACATGTCCCAGAGTGGGATTCGTCACAGGGCTCAATTTACAAATTTGCATTTTAGGCAAGTAACAGTTGATGTAATATCCAAACTGGTGACTGTAGCCTATTGAACAAACATTCCATACAGCTGTAGTTGAACACAAATGTTGTTATAAAGACCTTTTTTTTTTCTTTTTTTTTCTTTTTTATTATTTGTAATGCGCAAAGAAGCGGGAGAAATAGGGGGTAATACTGAGCCGTTGGTTGAGTTGTGACTACGTTTGACCCCTCTAAGATATAGATTACTGTATAAAATGTAGTGTTTCATTCATGATCTTCATAGACAAGTAAATTTTAAATTTTTAAATTTTAAACGATTTGGTATTTTTTTTAATTTTCAGTTTTTTGCTCTTTTTCTAAATAATAATGATAGGGGTAATACCGAGCTATTCGTTTGACCTTTTACTTTGTTCATGTCATTTTTCTGCTGCGAATCATCAATAATGACGACAAGAAAAGAAGTTTGTTTAAAAACAATTTTTAATCCACTCAAATCTGCCAATTACACTTAATAATGTACATTTTTTTTATATAAATGTTTACTTTTGTTTATGTGGCAGTGCTTATAACATTTGGTGCGTTGCTTTAATGTTGCAGAATGGACAGCACACCTAATTTGCACGTGGAGGCCGGAGAGCTGGTGCTCAGGGCATCTCAGGAGGCAGCCGCTGCGGAGAAAATCCATCTTTCTCAAGTGGCTAAAGGGGTGCCCTTTGTGCCGAAGGACCCTGAAGCTATGCTGGAGGAGGCCAAGGTCAAGGTAGTCCAAGGTGGAGGGGATCCCACTGATGACCTGCTGCTGGCAAGTCAAAATGCCATCCAGTTTGGTCAGTACAGGGGGAGAACTTTCAAGTGGCTGCTAGAAAACGACCTTGGCTACTCCCTCATGGTCCTGTCTGGACATCAGCGGGAGCGGGAGGCTGGCAGACTGGACAGAGGTGCCCTCATGGCCAACAAAGATGCCTTCCTCCAGTATGCCTGCACATTCAAAAAGGTCACAGAGGCCATCAGAGTGCACAGGCAGAGAGAGGGCACATTACCTGGCTGTGAGGGTGACTATCTGGTGGGCTTTGGGGTCCACAAGAAGAGCTCCTACAAAGAGCTCAATGAGGCTACGGACAGGGAGAGGATAAGGTAATATAAGTTTATGCCTGTTGTGATTTATTTGCTTTGTTTGCTTGTTAATGTGTTGTTTACACTGTTTTATATTTTATTTATTTATTCATTTTATTTGATTGTATACATTTCTTATGCAGCTATGTGGACTTCATCAGACTAAAGGACACAAGTGCAGGCAGCAAGATGGATGCCCTAAAAAAATACATCCTGCTGAGGGACCAGCAGAAGATAAGGGCTGAAAGAAAAAAAAAATCTACCCCTTCCCAACCTGCTGCCCGACACCCTGCACGTCCGGCCTCTCCTCCATTCACCCAAAGCTCATTTTCTTAGCCAGCAACAGCACATGGTGAGTTTTTAGATCTGTTCCTGATGTAATTCTATGTATGTTCAGTTCAAACATAATTATGACTGACATTTACAATTTTGTGGCCTTAGAGCCAGCAGATGAAGATCTGCTGCCGTCAGCCATGGAGGTGGAGTCACAGGGTGAGTGCTGTGCGTTTTATTTTGTGTGCTGAAAATATTAATCGACATTCTACATTGACTCTCCTCAGCTGATCATATGTGACCACATATAGCATCATATTGTAGTGTTGCATAACCATAACTGTTTTGTCATCGCTCTGCTTGTCTGTAACAGTTGTGTTGTGTTATTCACAGTATTTCCACCATCTTCACTGCCTTCATCACCAATCCACTCAACTCGCTTGGAGCAGAGGGCCACCCAGAGCCTGGTGTCAGCAGCTCCTGAGGTATGGTTTTCACACCGGAAGTGTACCTGTCTCATCAGTAAATATTTAAACAGGTATATTGATATATTCATTTTTGTGTGTGTGTGTGTGTGTGTGTGTGTGTGTGCGCGTTTAGGTTGTTCTTCCCGAGGCCTGGAAGCGCTCACTTCCAAAGGAACAACACGAGTGGATCGGCTGCTCCCTCTTCCGACACCAGGGTGGCAAGGCAGCGCTAACAGATAACTTGCAGATGTGGTGGTACCCTCCCCAGCCACGTCTGCTGTATCATCAGCCTCCAGCATCGCCAGACGTGTTCGTCACCTGGCCGCTATGTTTGTGGATGCCGTACAGGATGTGGTCTTATAAGCTGATCTGCAGCTCACCAAACTGCAGACGGTCCGGTCAGCGACTGGCATCTTGTGGGCTCTACAAGACAGTGAGGCGGGTGCTGAATTTGCACGGCTGGTACTTCCTGGCAACGGAATACCTGGAGTGCCAGCGCTGCAACAAGAAGCTGGCCGCGTGGTCATACGACATCTTGGACCAGCTGGATCCGGCTCACCGCAGGATGTTTCCAGCAATCCTCATATACCGGTGAGTCATGAAAAATTTGTTCTTATGATAAGCAAAAATTAATAGGCATGTGCAATTAAGTACTGAAATTTTACACCGTTAACTAGGCTGTAATATAAAATATATTTTATTTTGACTTTGCACTTCTTCCAAAAGACACTTTGTCTGACAGTTGAGGTTCTATTCAGGATGTGTAAACAACCTCCCCCCTACCCCTCCACTGATCTTTGCGTGACCTTTGATGGGTGTCAGACTCAGAACAATAACATTCTGACACCCTGACTCACTGTAGGTGACCTTGCCAGACTTGCATCTTTTTTGTACAGTCAGTGTTTCTTGGTCCGGGAAACATCACACCTTTCCCTCTGCTCTGGAGAACAAAAAGTAACACTTCAAATGAGCTTTACTAATCTATGGCTTGGTTTATCTGTGTGTTTAAACAGGTTCTCTTGTGATATACATGTGGCAAAGTTGATGAGAGAGCGCTCTCTCGGCAACAGCGTCTCTATGCTGTATCACAAACTGTGTGAACAACACAGGGTTGGAGAGATCACTGCAGTACCTTGCTGCGTGTGACTGCTTCCAGGGCACCACCACGGGGCTCGTCACACCTCCACCACCAATGCCGCCTGTGCCGACTGCCAAGTGGCTCCTCTATCTCCACGCAGAGGATGTCCGGTCTTGGTATGGCGAGCTCAAAGCCAGGGTCACCTCTGTCTTTGGATCCATTCTGAAGATGAACTCCACAAAAAAGCGAACTTATTAATCATAGATTATTTTATATACAACTGTACTTGCACATTTGATCTTTTGTAAATGTAAGGCATGTTTGGAGCTTATTGAATCTTCTGTTTTTCAACAACAGGTGGTCAAAAAACTGGCCGGAGCGGCCACTGGCACCGCAGCCTGGGTCCCCAATGTGCTCACCTCACATGAGGGTCAGGGGCTACTGCCCATGACCACAGGCCTGGTGAACAGGTACAAGGTGGCTGGAGTGGCACCCCCCACACACCTCTATGTGGACAGAGACTGCTGCCCTGCTGTGGGCTTGTCCAGGGCAGCTGCCATGTTCAGTGGCTGGGATGATCTGGTGGTTCATCTGGATGTGTGGCACTTCATGCGGCGCTTCGCAGCAGGTCTGCACACTGACAGCCACCCACTCTACGGCCTGTTCATGGCAAAGCTCTCTGCCTGCATTTTCGTGTGGGACAAGGGAGATGTGGCTCTTCTGTGGGAGGCAAAAAGGAGGGAGCTGGAGCAACAGCAGGGCATCACGGGCCTTACAGATGAGCTGCTTACCAGCAGGCTCAGCTCCAAACAGCTAGCGCAGCACTGTCACCGCTGCACGTGAGGCGTGGAGGAGACAGAAGGGCTGATTGGAGAGATGCTGGAGGCCTTCAAGGACACCAGAGAAACCATGGGCATCCCCTTGGTGGACCAGGAGAGGATGGCCGTCATCTGGGACACCCAAAGGCGCCATCTTCCCTGCATCCAGGACCCTCCTGGAGTGCAGCTGTACACCCAGACAGGAAGTATAACAAAGGGAGGGCTCACAATTCCTGTCTACCGCTGTGCTCGAGGGTCCACATCCCTGGAGTCCTTTCACAACCACCTCAACTGTTTCATACCCAGTAAGGTTAATTTATGTTGATTAATTTATTAATCATTAATTAATTTGTATTATGAGTGAGTTGATTATTTAATGTTTAACTTTTTTTTTTAAAATCAGGAACGAGCACTATCTGCTTGAGGGTTTGGAGCGGTGGAATGAGGACCATGCTGCTGCCGCCGCCATAAATGAGCCTCCATCGTCGCTGCGCTGCTACAGTGCCTCACTCCAACACAGCCTCAATGAGCTCAGCCAGCGTCTTCTTGTACAAGGTTACTCCAAGCCAAGAGAGTACACGGGTATGTGTCTATATGCCACGCTTTGTTTTTTGTTGTTGTTTTTTTTTTGTTTTTGTTTTTTTTGTATCCAATTTCTGTTTAATTTTGTTTTGTCAGGTGAGCTCATCGGGGTGGAGTACCTGTGCTCGCAGCAGTCCTGGGAGTTCCAGGAGAACTTTGGGATTTGGGGATGAGGAAGAGGAGCAGGACCACACCATCTCTCCTCTTTCTCTGATGTCCACCAAGGACGCGATACGCTTGTCACGGGATGTTCCGTCATCCTCTCGGTCCTCCCAGGACCTGCCATCTGAGCCCCAAGAAAAGGTATGCTTGCAAGCATCCTTTACCATGCCATCACTTGGAGGACATTTTCATCCATACTAACTGATCTTCTTGCTGCTTGCAGGTGTGCAGAGGACCAGACGAGGCTCCAGGGTTCGATCGAGTGGTGGAGCTGGCCAGGTACCTCATTGAGCTCAGAGAAAAGCCTTGTGTTTCAGATAGGGGAGCCGCTGACATTGTCCGGCTGTGGGATAGGCTGCTGGACAGTGACAAACAGGGTCCGCCAAGGCACAAGGACAGGCTTCTGCAAGGCAGGTTTGAGGCCACCCACTCAAAAACCTCAACCTGCCATGGAAAGGAGAGCCTGAAGCAGTTAGTTATTTAAATTATTTTATTTTAATTATTATAAACATTAGTTAAACAGCTGTGATAATGTGAAAGACTGTAAGCCTTTTATGCTTTATCGTCTTTATGCGTTTTTTTTTTTATTACAGATGTGTGCTGGGGCAGGGGTCAGGCCCTGCAAAATGGCCCAACATAAGCAGGATTGTGGAGGCAGAATGTCTGGAGCTCTGCTCCATTCATCCAGCAGGGAAGGTGAAGTGGAGGCTGTTGGGGAGCTGCCCTGCACTGAGGGGAAGGACCAGGATTCAGCTGTTCGAGGTCAATCAGCAGACACTCTCTGTCTGGTAAGTAGTTTCATTGAGAGCCAGTTAAAAACATAATTTTAGAATGTAGTCATGCAATTCTCAGATTCAGGTCATCCTATTAACTGTGCCATTTCAAAAAGGTACAATGACTACAGAAAGAAACTGAAAGCGGATGTGCTGGCTCTGAGCGTGCCCTTACCTCAGATCAGCATGGTGTCTCACACCCCGCTTCCAGTAGCCAAACAGAAGACGTTTGTGCCCGCTGAGCCTGGGACAGGACTTCCACCATTCCCCTTCGTCGTAAAACCTGACATGTCAGGTCAGGCTGTACGACGTGGGCAGGGAACTCCTCACCCTGCACCAACACCGCTAGCAGCTGCCCCCTCTGATCCACCACCAGCCGTTCTCTCTGCTCCTCCAGCAGCTGCTCCTCCAACAGCTGCCCTCCCAGCTCCAGGTGTTGCTCCTGGAAAATCCTTGAGCAGAACAACTCTGTGGAGGAAGAGGAAGGCAGCAGAGGTTTTGGCCTGAGTGCAAGGGCTGCCGTGTCCCCAAACTCTGAGAAAAGAATACACATGCAGTCAGTGTGGGCAGCCAAGAAAAAAAGAATTTGGGCACACCAGGGTAGGCAGCCTCTTCTTCTGTGCCACAGCAGAGGGAAAGACTGTGGAAGAGTGGCTGCAAGAGAGGAAAAATGAAGGAAATCCTTCACTGTAAACAATTACATGTAATATTTATTAATGATAAATTGTATAATTATATTGTAAATATTTTGTAAATATTTTTTTACTTGTTTTCTTTTACAGAACATTTATTTGTCTTCAGTGAAGGTCATGTAAATAGTACTAAATGATTGTTCTTAATTTTAGAACATTTATTTGCCATGTAAAGCTCATGTAAATAGTGTTATGCAAAATAACACTGCCCTCTGAAGAAAACTGACTCTGAAATCAAACTGGCTGACAGGGGCCGACAGAGAAGATTGTTCTGCATCTTCTCACGCAGCACCTGAGTGAACTTCTGGTCTTCTATGGTCTGCCACACCTACACTGCCCTCCAAAAGTTTGGAAACGCCTGAACAAAATAACAAAATTATCAATGCAAAATGGTCACTAACTATAGTGATATAGCTGATATTGCCCAAAAACCCTATTTTGTTCAGGCGTTTCCACACTTTTGGAGGGCAGTGTACTTTGATCAAAACATGCAGGCTCTTTGTTGGTACCTAGAATAATGAAGGCTACAGCAGGGCAGAACTTTCTCTTGCATAGCCCCACAGTTATGGAACAGCCTTCCAATTAGTGTTCGGGACACAGTCTCAGTGTTTATGTCTAGGCTGAAAACATATTTGTTTGAGTGTTTAGGTAAGCTGGGACATTTGGATGACTGGTGTCACCCAGATGAGGATGGGTTTCCTTCTGAGTCTTGTTCCTCTCAAGTTTTCTTCCCTTTGTCATCTCAGGTAGTTTTTCCTTGCCACTGTTGCCTCAGGCTTGCTAACTAGGGATACATTTATAAATTCAAAATTTACATCCATAATTTTACATATTTCTGTAAAGCTGCTTTACAGAAATATATAAAATCGTTCACAATCAAATTGAATTTAAAATATCTAAATCCAACTGGAACTTAATAATTGGAAATCTGAAAGCCACACTTCCTACCTGAGCCAGAACCATGCATGCAGTGATACTAACTATGCTCTTGTATGAAATTGACCTCTACATCAAAATGGCTGATACTATTCCTTTCTGTCCATTTTGTCCAAAACATTGTTTCATACTGCATAATAAACTACCTATGCAAGTTTATTACTGAGGTGGGCCTATGATGATTTAGGTATGCAGTTTGCGCAATGCTAAACTACCAGACAAATTAAAGATGCACACCTCAGATACCAAACTTTACTGTGTTAAGATGTTCTTATCCATGCAAAAAAAAAAATATATATATATATATATATATGCCAAGACATCATCGATTTGTTAATGATACACAAGGCTGGTCTTTTTTGCTGCTTGGCTGCCCAAAAGAAGAAGAGAAGGAAAATAGGTGCTGAAAAGACAGGATGCATAATTCATATCATCATCTGCACCAAGTGAAAAGCTCAGCAATTACCAGTGACCTCTGAACAACAGGAAATTGCTGGCAGAAAAGCATCTTTTCATCAGTATCTGTCCCAAATTCTATGTAACCAAATCAGTGTTTTGGTTGCCATTTGAAGGGATAAAGTTGAGACTCCTTGTTGCTAGGCAACTGAGCAATATGGACTCCAAAAGACTCCTTGCTGTTACTTGAAATGTAGCTGTTATGTCTTTTTTTTTGGACAGTGTAAAAGTACAGTAACAGTGGAAATGAGAAACCTCATGCTGAATATTAACATTTTCCTCAGATGTTAATACAATGTGCCAAGAAACAACTTATACTGTAAGTCTCTGAAAGAATTACACTTAGCTAACCAACCATACAGAGAAACAGCTACTGTATGTTACATCACAACTCGCAAAAGTCAAAGTATTGTTTGAAGGATTTTCTTCAAAATATTTAGGCTATAGATACCACACAACACATAGTGTTACCAATTGTTTTCTTTGTTTTAATTTCTATCATCTGTTATTATACCTTGGTACCAGTAAAACAAGTGATCAGGACAGGGATGTACCATGGAACACCTTAAAGGCCATCGTCAACAAATAGAGATAATGGAGCACCCCAGTGACATTACCAAGAACAGGATGCCCCTCCAAAAAAAACTAAAAAGATCAACTAAATCACCCCAAACCATGTGGCAAAATGTGTTATAGTCTGATTAGACCAATTCCAAAAGGTGTAATAATTCTATAATTCCAAAAGGATGCATTTCAACAAGTGAGATGCTTTTTTTTTTTAAGGTCTTTGCAGATCATGGCTTCAGCAGTCGGATGAAACCAAGAAGATGTGAAGAAAATCCTACAGAAACAGCTGATCTTTATTTGGGGTTAATCAGAATAATTCCATTGATGACAGCATTATGATAATTAAAAATTAAATAAAAATTGTTTGCGTAGTGGGGGGCTCACTCCCCTCCCCTCTCCCATTGCCCTGCTCACCAGCAGCTAAACAGAGAGTGATGATACTCTACACCCAACAGTGTCCTGACTAATCTTATAATAGACTTGCGGTGATAAAATAATCCATTTGTTTATACTGATTGAAAAAGTCTGATAAGTCGATTTCCAGTGTACTGCTAAAAAAGGTTAAATGAAACTAGCCCTCCTAGACACAGCTACATCGTACATACATTGCTTTTATCAACTGGCAGGAAAAAAAACAGAAATTAATTCAACTCATTTGAAGTTTTTTTTTACTAACATAAGATATGCAGCCTCAAAAAAATGTTTAATCAGTCTTTTCGACTAATTAGTATTTACAGACCTCCAGCGGGGCTGTATTCTGAATGTCTACATGAATTTGCAGATTTTTTTAAAATCTCAAACGTGGTTGTTTCTGTAGAAAAAGCAGTAATTGTTGCAAACTTCAATATTCATTCTGTTAATCCACAAGGTCCCAGAACAAAACGAGTCACTTGACTCCTTGTCAAGTGGCATGAGGCTCACGTGCTGTTGTTATGCAAATCCTGCTTGATGGAGAACAGCCTACTTTATGGATGCAGCCATGAAATTACCCACAGCAGACTTTCTTCTTTTGGCTAGGATGCTGAGCAGGTATTTTGTGCTTTGAATTGTACCATAAAGGGACTATACTGTCTAAAGTCAGGTTAGCCAACTAGGCATACTTGAGAGGAGTGTCACTTTCGAATTATTGCAAAGCAGTGACATGGTGCTTACCATCCATCTTCTTGGGATGTTACAGATTAAATATTCTTTCATTGCAACATGTGCTCTGTGGTGGGTCACGTAAGTGATATAGTGAACAGGTTCTGGGCTTTGAGTGATTCTTCTCTGTACTGGAAAACAATACAGGATGCTGCTCAATAGGGAGCAGTATCAACACTTTGACTGATTATCATCCTCATAAAAGTACAGTATCAGCAAAATCAGTGCTATATATTATCTGTTATTGATGAGAATGACCAGAAGACAAGTGTGAAAATGACAACACATGTGGTCGCGGTCACAAGGTAATGACTTGGCAAGGAAATGAGCACACTTCTAGTAATCCTGATTATTGCAGTTTTTCCATAGTTATTTGTTCCAACGGCTGTTAATGCTGATATTTGTCTAATTTACTTTTAAAATAGTATTCATCTTCCAAGAATGCTAAAGCCACTATACATCTTTTCAGCATAAACAAAGCATGTAGAGCTAATGGTCTGTAAAACTGAAGAAGCTCATTAGAACTTGGGTTCTTTTGCTAAAATAGTCCAGTAGACCAAAACCTATCAATAATTGGGTCTATAGAGAGTAGAAGCAACTTAAATCTGCATCCAGCTTCCCCTCAAGCTCAATCCATGACAGACAAATCATTTTTGTACGCCTGTCACTGACATTTACATTTATACCTCATTAGTCTTGGGTAATTATCAAAAGAGAGAGAGCGTGTGTAGCTGTTACAGTTGACTGTAGTTAATTTGTAAATTCTCCTATTGATTTTAGGAACAAACTCTGAAGAAACAGTGTACAGCAAACCAATGCAGTCAATGCTGGAGTGACTGAAATGAAAGACCAGAATCAAAGACAGGCTAAACAACAGATATCTCCTTCTCACCTCCCATTGCTCAATTTGTTTTGTAGTTTGGTTTAGCACCTGGCCACGTGGAACAAAGAAAATCCACACAATCTCTATTCCAGCTATGTTCAATTTTGCATCGATTGTGCAAAATCTGTGTTATTACCATCCATTAAAGCAAACAGCTAGTGTATTTGTGTGTATGGTAGTTCATTATTTTCCAACCCTGCTCCATTAATCTAAGACACCTGATTTAGCTAATCAGACAGTCAGTACACTCTTCACAAGAACAAATTGAATGTTATTGTGTGTTTGCATGCATTAGCATATTATGATTCAGAGAACTGATAGTATTGCAGTAGAGTTTTTTGTCTTTAAATCTTCTATATCAAAGTGAAGTTATCCACTGAAGAATGGGTGATACTTTTGCATAAACTGTTCATGGTAAGTGCAATCAGTGTCTAATGTCCTTTGCATATTCCTCAACTTTATTAAGCTGATGTCTGTCATCTAGCTTCTCTGAAACATATAGCTGTGTGTTATAAGCTTAGCAGTGGACGCTAATAGCATGATTATGAAAAATTGTACCCATAGGTAGTATATATATATATATATATATATATATATATATATATATATATATAGAGAGAGAGAGAGAGAGAGAGAGAATAGCAGTTGGCCTACATCAGAGCCTTTACTAACACCAGACTTTACATTTATAAGCATATAGAAGTCACCGATTACATCTACAAACTGATCACGATCAGTCAAATAAGACTTGAGAAAGGAAAAAGCCATTCCCATAATTCCAAAAACATTTTCTAGTCTGTCTAGAAGAATATTGTGATATATAGTATCACAAGTTGTGCTAAGATAAAGCAGCAAGACACAGCCATGATCAAAGACCAGTAGTAGGTTATTTACAACTTTAACCAGTGCAGTCTCAGTACTGTGAGGAGGCATTTTCTGCCTGAAAGATTCACTGAATGTGAGCAGGCATTATTTTAGCTGCTGTGCTACAACATTTTCTAGCATCCTAAATGGGAGGTTTATTCTTGGTCTAAAGTTTGACAGTGGGCAAGTGTCAAGGTCGGGTTTTTTAATCAGTGGTTTAATAACCGTTATTTTATAGGATTTAGGTACATAACACATTCTAATAGATGAGTAGATTGTTTTTAATATAGTTTTGATTGCTTTTAGTAGTATTTGTTTATGGAAATGTGTGAGTAAAGGATCAGTATAATTATGATTTAGAAGAGGAAATTATTTCAGTTTGTTGGATTGGAGTTTCATTCTAATGATGGGATGATATTGCCATTGGTGAGGTTAGAGAGTTTTTATTTTAATTCTAGCGATAGAAAAGTATACAGGAGAACAATATAATATTCTTCAAAGCCTTATTACAGAGGTTAAAGGCAGCAGTGTACACAATTGACAAAAAATGAGGGAGATAAATTGCTATCTGGACGAAGGCATCCAGCTGGTGGAGGATCACGTCAGAGGCGTCCATGGCGGCAGGCAGCTCTCTTTTTTCTGTCTTTGTCTCTCTCCCCTCCTCTCTCTCTCTCTCTCTCTCCTCCCCCTCCAGTTCCAGTTCCCAGTGATTGAGGTGCCATGACCCTGAAACCGGTCCCCCCAGACCTGGTTTCCACCCCACTTTTCCTCCCTTCCTTCTCCTTCTTCCCTTCTCCTTCTTCTCCCCTAGCTCCCTTTCTCTTCACACTGGTAAAACCTTTCGTGTCCACAAGGTCTGGGGCAAAGCCCATGCAGTTTTGCTGGTGCAGCATTTCCACCAAGCATTTCCGAAATCAGCATTCCCACATGGAAGTGGAAACACTGATCCAGATCCCTGACATGCTGCAAGACTCCCCTAATTGAGCAGGAACATACAATGTGCCATTGAGTATACAAGGGAGTACACATCAGGCTGGGGTTAGTGGACTCAGGGTGTAACCAGATTACCGTCCATCAAAGCCTGCTTCAATGCTGCTCATTGGGAAGTGCACGTTTAGAAAAGGTGAGGTGTGTGCATGCATACAAGTATCACCTGGTGCCATTCCAGGGGCAAAAGCATAGAGTGATTAGTCCTCACCTCAGGCCTCCATGTCTCCTCATGTCATGTTCCATGTTCTTGAGACAAATTGGCCAGGGTTTCCAGCATTGATACTAGAAATGTTTGTGGGTGGGTTCTGCAGTAGCAAGGCACAGTGTGGAATGTGCATAGCATTGACTGGAGAGGTGGTGCCGGGGCCATCAAAATCAGATCCACATTAAAGGATATGGAGGGGGGGAAGGGCTTCTGGGGATTCCCCCTTGGAGCAGTCACGTGAAGAGTCCCTGAGACATGCCTTTGACCATGTGACAGTAACTGATGATCAGCAAATTGTCAGATCAGCCTAATTTTATTTTTCAGCTGTTAAAGATAGGTTATTTTGAGTGACACAGGACCCTCAAATCAAGGAGATGACCCAATTGTTTGTACCAAAGGGCCTTATGGAAATGTTATTCCATGCGGCTCGTCATAATCCCATACTGTAAAACACTAACCATCTCATGGCCCATTTATTGGCTGGGTATTTGTGGCAATGTTCGCAGGTGATGTGCAACATGTCATGAATATCAGCTGGTGACTCCAATGGCTACCCAAAAAGCCCTATTGCGCCCCCTTCCATTGATTGAAGTCCTCTTCAGAAGAATTGGTATGGACCTCGTTGGGACATTAGAACTTCCAAGTTATCTCCCAAGTTCCTGAAAGAGATACTGGCTCACCAAGGCACTTCATTGATGTCATGCACATTTAGAGATTAAATCTATTCACACCAGTGTTTATCATCCGCAAACAGATGGGCTGGTTGAATGGTTTAATCATCCCCATAAAATATGATTTGTAAGTTTGTTCATGATGATGATCTGCATTAGGATAAGTGATGTGAACCCCTGTTACTTGCAGTTTTGAGGTCCCACAAGCCTCCATGGAGTTTTCCCCATTCTAATTACTGTACGGGCACTAGCTATGTGGTGTCTTAGATGCCACTAGGATAAACTGGGAGGAGGGACCTTAAAAAAAAAAATTCAGTACGTTCTGGACCTGAGAGTGCAACTCCGTACCTTAATTCACCTAACACATGAGAATTTGTGTCAGTCCTAAGAACGACAGTCCCTACTGTATGACAGGGGTAATTGGCTATTTGAATTTTCAGCAGGAGATAAGGTACTATTTGTCTTGGCAAGTCTTGGCAACTTCCCAACTTTTCATCTTGTCCTTTCATCAATTTTATTGATCAATCAGATTATTAAAATGATTATTACGTTTACATTTATGGCATTTGGCAGATGCCCTTATCCAGAGCGACTTACATTTATCTCATTTTTTATACAACTGAGCAGTTGAGGATTAAGGGCCTTGCTCAAGGGCCCAGCAGTGGCAGCTTCGTGGTGCTGGGGATTGAACTCATGACCTTCCGATCAGTAGTCCAACCACTGAGCTACCTACTGCCCTCATTAAGAGGCTCATTATTAGGCTACATGAATCTGCCCAAAAAAAAACCTGTACTCTATTGCAATGTTTAATTTGCCTTCCATTTGCAGTAGCACCCCTCATCCTGCTCCCCTAAGGCTTAGACATGCTCAAAAGGTGTGACATTATGGAATATGGTAAAAATCCACCAGCACACACCAATACACCATTTTTTATATCATGAAGAGCTTGAAGATAAACAGTCTGAGGTTTTATTTACTGACTGGGAGCTTCACAAGGAAAGATCCACCTTTATGAATAATTCACCAGACAGGCAAACGTTCCAACAGGTGCTCAAAGCTTTAATTTATAGAGTTTATAGATTTACTGATAACACTCAGTGGTTGTTAATGGTGGAGTGGCAGCTTATTTTCCTGGGTGCACTCTGAAACAATATACACTGATTATCCCACATGGAAGATTTGCATTTCCCAAAACCAGTTTATTCCCATGACTCAATCTTGCTTCAGTGGATAATCTCACTTATGTGTTGTAGTCTTGTGCCAAAGAATGGCTTGAATCATAAAGAATACTTATTCCAAGACTCCTATTTACTCATATTCAGTTGGTGCCTAAAGTCCAAAAGTTACATTAATATTTACTAAGTTACTTGTATTCAGAAAGGGGCTCCAGGTTTCTGGGTGGCCCATTCATCTTATTCAAATTATCTGCTTGTAGTTTACGCCTCAGAGGATGCCAGATTTTTCTGGAAGAAGCATCCTATGTTTTTTTTTTTTTTTTTTCAATAGTCTAGACCAGGGGTTCGGAAATTTTCATAGCTAGAGACCACTGAGTTACACCGCTGTAACTAAATAAAAAAAAAATCACAGATCCCTTTGGGTCCGTGGTTAGTTATAAGAACCATTGGGCTAGAACAACACCTGTAAGCACGAGCACTTGCCTTTTATTTTAATTTTAATTAAAAGCATTTAGCAAAGGCAAAAATAGAAAGGACATCTTGTTGTTTAGAAGATCACTTTCAGTAAAAAGAAAGCAAGTCAGTCCTATTAACTGTAACATTAACATTTACAACACCATTGTCCAGTATATCTTATTTATTTACACTGCCCTCCAAAAGTTTGGAAACGCCTGAACAAAATAGGGTTTTGGGCAATATCAGCATAAATCCTCTTTAG
>CM074984.1:24270211-24301903 GCA_037576825.1 Pangasius krempfi | reverse complement strand
TTTTTGTTTTTTATATATATATATATATATATATATATATATATATATATATATATATATATATATATATATATATATATACGTAGGCTATTTATAGAGTTTATATGTAGATATTATCTTTTATTTAATAAATATTTAGCAAAATTCTCCTTCTTTGGTAACCTACTGGCCCTTTTTGGACCACAGGCATTCGTTTACTTTTTTTTTTATTGTTTTTTTTTTAAGAAGGGGAAAAAAATCGATTAAAAAATGAAAGCCAGCTTGTCCTGATGTGAGAAATGCATGCAAAGGAGAGAAAGAAGGAGAGAGGGAGAGAGAAAAGGAGATAAAGAAGAGGACAAAAGAACACTGGAATAGCACAAATAAACACAAACAGCGCATGCAAGTCAGTCAGCTAACTATTTATTTAGTGTCCTCGTGTTTTTATTTTGCAGGTGGGCTTCAGAGAAAGGAGAGACGTTAGGCCTAGAGAGAGCGAAAGTTTATGCTGAATATTACATCACTGCTATTACAAGTCATAGTCTCCACTCTAAGCTCTTGCAGGCTATGACAATCTTTTCTAATTCCTCTTCTTTCTTTGGATGCATCCTAAACCCTAGCCTTAGAAGCCTTGAATGCTGTTAGCTTGCTACTTAATAGGCTACAGTACATCCTCTACAGTAAGAGGCGATGTTCATATTATATGCTAGCATTTGGGACACTCTATATATGGAGATGAATATTATGAACATTTTTTTTATTTGCTCTGCTTTCTGCGCTGTGTAACTACTGCTGTGTTTGGCTGTGGAATTCAGACATTTGAAATGAATTTCATTTATGAAATAATTGAAGTTTTGGAGAAAGAGCATGTCTAAAGTTCTTTGTAGTTAACTGCCTATAAATTTCCATTCGTCCCTTTCCCCTACATGTGGCAGAGTTCCTGCACCCCCTACCTCCTCCACTATTCAACAACTTGTACTCTCACTGGGGGGCCTGACAATCTAGCTCAAAGCAGAAGCTGTCCAGAGCTCCAGCTCGCATCACAGAGCTCTCCCTCATTATTACAGTTCCACAGTGACTCTCCATGCCATTTAGTTAAAGACATGGTCTTCCCTTGGAAATATAAAGCTATAAAGACATAAATATATCAAGAGGCTCTCACACAATCTCTTGAGTCTCTAGTCACCTACCAAGAAGTGTTTTCTAGCAAACCTTAACTTTGTATTCTGGAGGAAAAACAGACATTTAAAGATGACATTTTTGCACTATATAGGTTATCCAGTGCACACCAGTGCATCCAGAGTGTCTATGTCCATCATCGTTGTTTATATTAAACATAATGAAGATAAGTGATATTGTTTTGTTGTTTTTTTTCAGATGGACTATAGGACAGGACATCGCATTAAATTCCCCAGGTTGTGATTTAAGTGACCAAAATGCATGATGTTGATCTTGTTTTCACTGTATGCAGTATAACAATCCATAGAAATTACTATCCAATGTCTTCAAGTAGAATTTAGCCCTAACATCTCCCTTTCGATGTAGCATCCGGGGGTAATCTTGGGTGAAGCTTGCTTAATCATGGCCCTTACCAATCACAAGGCTGATGTTGCTTGTAATTCTCACACTGCCTTCATCAGATTAAAAAAAAACTGCACCTGCATAAATGGTCTCTTTGGGTCTGAGCAATGATGTGACTAAAATCCACATTCCAGATAGTTCTGGATCAGTCTGTTCGAGTGAGTTCATTAGTGTCTAATTTAAACTTCGATGGATGTTTAACTCAAGTATGGTATCATACTAATATTTCTCTATTGCCACATATAACAGTTTTATACTGCATTGTCTGGGACATTATTCCACCATGTCTAGACATATTAACATACAAGACATGGATGGGTCATGGCAAAAACCCTCCACAGTTCACTTGAATGATATACAGTACATGGCATAACAGCAAGATGGCTCCAGGAATCTATATGTGATATTATCGACTCAGACCAAATATATTTTACTGTTTTTGCCTATTGAAAGCGTGATAAATGGTACAATATAACCCCAGCACTGTGTAGTGATAAATATATAACGAGGCCATTTGATTCGTCTGTCCAGTTTCTTGGAGCTTTCTAACAAACCTGCATTTTTTTTTCTCCCTAAGGGAAAAGCAGATATTTAAACAAAGTATTTTTGCACTAGATAGGCTACACTGACTGTCAGATTTTTTTCATTATCTGCCATCTATCCCAGGCTGCTAACACTAGATGGCTATTTAGGAACATAGTTACTAAGGAATGCACTTTTATACACACGCAGACACACACTCACACACACATACAGATTTTGTGGTACTAAATACTTGAAGCAATTCATATACATCGAATATATTTATATATATTTAAATATATATATATACTATTATTTTTTCTCATGACACCTCATCTTTAGAGTCTACTAATGACATATGATTGCGAGTCAAACTTCATTTCACGGTGTGAGAAAGCATGCGGTGAATCTTGGCACACTTGTAAATCTCAGTGTTAGGCTTCAGCTTTTGCAGCTATTTTTAGATATTAAGCCATTAATCGCTGATTGCTTTAGACTTAATTTCATATATATATATATTTTAAACCTCTGAGTTGTAGTAGAAGGTCATTTTCCTCATGGCTTCAAAATGTTTAAGAATTGTCCCAAGGTGTGACTATGACTATTGCCCAGAGACGATATGGTGTTATTGTCTGTGTTATTATACATCAGATTTCTCACTAAGTCATGGATGTGAGATATGAATTGGTTAAAGAATGTAACCTTCACATCAAGTGAAAGTTACCTACTATATCTATAACATAGACGTCATATGTCTTTAACGTCCCTGTGTCCCCTATCAGGCTTTAGTATAGTGCGCTGCTTTATGTTATCACCAGGTGACCTATTTTTTTTGCTAGCATGCTATAAGCTAGCTACTTAATAGTCTACAGTACAGTGTCCATGTGCACTGTCTGTACGCCATCTTTTTGATTATTGTTGGCTAACAACAAGTGACGACAGGTATGCTGTTCTCATTTGTAGCAACTCTTCTGAATTTGAATAAATATTAAAGAAAAACATGGGTCTGAATAATCCAAATTCACCCTTCCATCATTCAGTGAGGAAAAGCACATTATTATCTCACTAGAAGTTTGATTATAGAAATATATAGGGTCATTATCCATCTCTGAATCCTGTTAGATCCTTAATCTATCCTTAATCATGTTAGAGATTCCAAAAGTCCAAAAGTAATTTAGAGTTTTTGCAAATAAAAAGGACAAATGAATCTACTTCTTCAGAAAAATAAGGCCAATGACAATTATACCTGAGACCCTGTTTCATGGCGAGACTTCGACGACAGATGTAAAAGAGAAGGAGACATATCCCCAGACACCTTACTCAGAGACAAATAACTACTTTTGTAATCTACTGACATTGAAGGAAGGCGATGACATTTAACACACAGCTTAACTAACTACGACTCTCTAAAATATATAAATATCATATTTAACAGCCGCACAGCTAACGACACACAGGTTAGCACACATGCCACAATGTCAGTGTAGAGTTTATACATGTATATGGATTTATATCATAAAGATTCTCCTTCTTGCATAAAAGACACAGCAAGTCCAAGTAAAGATCACAAACATGTAGCGTTAAATATATATGTTTTCACACATAAATGCTACCTGGCCACTGAGTAGTTTTCTAAACATTATGGCTGAAATTGTCTGCTATTTAATGTGAGAGATTAATGTGCATACCGTTTTTAGAGATTAAATAATTGAAAGAAATCAGCAACTAGCTTTGTGCTTCTTGTACTGCAAGAATATAGGATTTATCAGCTAGCATAATGCTGTCCTTCTAGCTTTATATTTGTTCTGAATTGTACAGCAACGTGAAATGACAGAAAAGTGCTGCACAAAATAAAAACTATTATTGTTATATTCAGAAGAGGTCAGAGGCACAAAGTTACGGATTTAAAGAGCAGGTCAAGAGAAGGAATACGCCTTTGAATATAAATAAAAGTCCATCTTCCTTATGTGATTTGGGGATTTTCAGGACATGTTTGTGTATGAGAGGGTGAAACAGTATGCAGAAGGGTGTGTACAAGATGTCCACCACTGAAATGATAGCGGCCAAGAAGAAAGAAAAAGAACTTGAGATTTTGAGAGAAGAGGGAACAGTGAAGACAAGGGAAAGGGTGGAAAAGTTATAAGAGAAAGAGGTTTTTTTCCCGCTAGGAGGAAGGAATAAGAAGAACTTGAAGGTAGAAAAGTGAAGTTGAAGAAACAACGGTCAAAGTGGCTGGAAGAGTTTAAACAGAGTTTAAGCCCCCAGTGAGTTCGAGCCAAGTCTGTTGATTACTGAGGAATTAATAAAAATTGAGGGTAGACAAATGAAGTCAAAAGGTCAGAGGGCAAAGGTCATGGATTAGAGGTCAAGGGCCAGATAGCTGGAAGTCTTTAGGAGGAAGTTTGAGCCCCAGTGAATTTGTTCCAAGTGGGTCAATCATGTTTTTATATCGCTCACCACGATGCTTCATCAAGAAAGGACCCCAATCAGGCTGAGGAGAACATACAAGCTTCAATCGCTGCAGAGAGAGAGAGAGAGAGAGAGAGAGAGAGAGAGTCTAGTTTTATTAGTTCATTTTAAAAAATTGAATTCAGTTGTTCCTTAATTATTATTTCCATCCAATACATCCAGGTTTACAAAAATTATATTGTTATAGTCAAAAGTTGAAATTGAAATTGAGAGAAAGGTAAATAATATAGAGATACAACCAGTTACCCTAAAGACCACCTGTTTTAGTTCATGCCCTTGATTATATCTGTATAATTAATCAATATTGAATATTTCAAGGAGAAACGTTCGTATGACTTTAGCCTGACCCTAAATATCCTGTGATGCTTGAACACATTGCACAGGAGAGCAAAAACAAAAATGAACTACGAATATCCTTTCAGATTTTCTCTGTTTTACTCAGAAATATGGCATAGAAGAAACGTACATTATAGTTACTTGCACACTGTCTTTACATTCAACCTCAATAAACTGCATTCCTGTACTCATATTAATATTGATATTATGAATAGTATTACCTCGATGATGGTTCCTGGAGCGAGGTGCATCTTGATGACGAACATGATGGGGATCCAGATAACAGAGCAGATGACCATGAGCCAGCCAAGCACCATGGACCAGGTGGGGTAGGTGTAGTCCTCATAGGTCATCACGTTCCACTGGTACAAACTCAGCGCCAGAATAAACTACAACACAAAACAGAGTCAAAATAAACTACTACACTGTGCATAAAAGAAATCTAAACTACAACCCAGTACTAGACTTTGGTCAGTCACCAGACTGGTCATTTTCAATCTCTAGTAGCTTTCTATATAATGAACGAATGAATAAATTAATTCATTAATAACAAAAAATTAAGTAAAAAATGTTTTGTGCCAAACTGCAAACTGTTGTTTGATCTTTTGATGTTCAGAAATATTTTTCTATAATTTTGGTCTTCAACACTACATGTTTTAGACCTGAATGTAAAAAATGTAGGACATTAAAATATTTTTTATTATTATTATTTCAGGCATACTGTTTTACCCTTTTTTACTCATAGGACAATCCATTTACTTTTTAATATAAGCGATATTTAGATATTCAGCTGTTAGTAAATAAAAGACATGGCCAAGCCTACATCCCAAACTGCACACTACCATTCTTAATAGTATATCACTTCAGCATTGGTGCCTTTGTTTTGTATTGTTTGTGTGGTTTAGGACACAGCCATCCATCAGAATGTAGGCACTCGCAGCCAACCCACACTGTGAAATGCTCTTACGCAAGTAGTTAGCCATGAGAGGCCGAAATTCTTATATCCTGTAGCTTCAACAGCCTGCTGCTGTGTTCACACTCAAGAGCTGTAAATGTGCCAGCGACATTGTTCTCTCCCAGTCTCAGGCAGTCTCTAACAGTCAATTTCCAGTCTTCAGTTCGAACAAAAATGCTTGGATGACAGTCAAAATGAAGGCAGAGATTTCAGGGAAAAAAAAGGGAGGGAAACTGTTATGTGTAGAATCAAACATACTGTGAGAATAGTAGGTGTTACAAAAGCCCAACATATCCTCCAGAACCTGTTCGGCTGGAAACCAATCATCATTTCTATGTCCTCACAGAATCGCTGCAAGCCTGCAGAGAGAGCGAGCGAGAGAGAGAGAGCGAGCGAGAGAGAGAGAGAGAGAGAGAGAGAGAGAGAAGGCAAATATTGATTTATTGATGCAGAAGAAAACAAAGAACCAAGGAGTAAATAAATTAGGTCACTAAAAAACTTTCACTTTAGTAAATTAGAGGCACCATTTTTATCCCTCCTGTAGTGTGTACTGTTTCACAGTGCTCCATTTCATTGCCCCTTTAAATTTCAGAGCATAAACATATTTTTAAACCTCCAATCTATGTTCCAAATCTGAGAAGATATACGTTTAATCTATCTTTTGTGATGATCAGTATGAATAATGGTGAAGATGGTAATGTAGCACCAGTGATCCTCTCCATGCTCATGCCTCCTCTAGATGCCAGCTACATAAACACCAAGGAAACTTTTAAAAGGTTTGTCCTTTAATATATATAATATAATATATATATATATATATATTTATATTTAGTGAGAACACAGAACGTCTAAGACTGCACATTTCAGCCTAATTGTGATAGTCTGCTTTATAAATATATTCATGTTTCAGGTTTTTAGGCTCATCAGAGAAACTGAGTAAGCGGATAAAGCTTCATGCTGGAAAACGTGTAAAACTGCTTATTTCAACCGGATTTGTATAGTCTGCTAAACCGGGAATGACAAAAGCAACATCTAGTGGCCAAAGTAAATAATGTTCATTCACACCTCAATGAAAATACCAAAATGTAACTAAAACTGAGAAGAAAATAAGGTGAAAAAACATTATGGACACAACTGTGGTTAAACTGGATTTCTTAATCAAGACTCCATTCACAAATACAGAAGAAAAAAAAGGCCCCCAGAAATGACAAAAGTCAGAATAAAGCCGTTACTGAAGAATGAACAAATGATTGATGAAAATGGACAACACAGAAGATTTAGGGGTTTATCTGACC
This sequence comes from Pangasius krempfi, assembly GCA_037576825.1. Taxonomy (NCBI): domain Eukaryota; kingdom Metazoa; phylum Chordata; class Actinopteri; order Siluriformes; family Pangasiidae; genus Pangasius; species Pangasius krempfi. The sequence continues at coordinate 24,294,766 of CM074984.1, read as the reverse complement.
ATTGTATATACACTGAATGGCCACTTTAATAGAAACACCTGCTTATGCATGAAATTATTCACTCAGCCAGTCCAGTTATGTAGCAGCAACACAGTGCATAAAACCATGCAGATACATGTCAAGAGCTTCAACTAAGGTTCACGTCAAACATCAGAACGGGGGAATAAAATGTGGTCTCAGTGACTTTGACCGTTCCCTGGTTGTAGGTTTACTCTTTTCTCAGTTTTCATTGAAGCTGTTTATAATTTGTATGACTGTAATGGCATTATGTAACTCTGCTGCAAGCTGCTGCAGAGACACCACCTAGTGCAATGCAGATATGCATGTTGGTCCAACTTGCTGTTAGTTAGTGCACTACATCCCTTAACCCAGAGTATCCATGATAAGTTAAATAATGCACCGTAGTCACCAGTCTAGATTATCTGTCCATACAGTTGAATCAACATCGGATAAGGATTTTTTAGTGTATACAGAAAAAAAAGGCTGCAAAAAATGGTTAAAATGACTAACATTTTTCATAAAGTGAACACAACCTTTTCTTCCAATTTGTACTCTATAAGCCTATATTCTGTGACTTAAATAAAATATCTCTAATATTAACTTATTCATAATTATGGATGAGAAAGCCAATTTTGACCATTTGTGGTCAAAATTCTAATACAATTCAGTATAAGTAAACTTTGAATAAAACTAAATGAATAGAATTCACATGAATAAAGAAACTGAATAGGAAGTAAGTGGAAATATTTTTAAACGTTAATGAGCTAATGAACTCACCATAGATGTAAGAAACTCCAATTAGCTCAAAGATGGCTATTATGACGAGAGAATAAGAAGCTGCATAGGTATCAACCAGCTGTAGCATGTACATGCCACTCTGTGAGGGTAAAATACACACACACACACACACACACACACACACACACACACACACACACACACACAATGCACAGAGAGAAAATGACTGAAAAAACTACACAGCATTTACTAAAGACCAGTAAATTGAAGGAAATTGTGACAAAATACGTTTTTAAGCTGTATTATCACATAATTTCTGACTTTAAACAAAAGTAATGTTTGATTACTGGCCTATTTTACAAAAGGTTGTGGGTTTGAGCTTCATTTCCCTGCTTTCTCATTCACTCACTTTCAGTAACCACTTTATCCTGGTCAGGTCTGCAGTGGATCCAGAGCCTTTTCCAGGATCAGTGGGTTTATGGTGAGATTACACCCTGGATAGGACGCCAATTCATAACAGGGCACAATGCATGCACACACACACATTCACACACATTCACACCTAGGGGTAATTTATTTTAGCCAATCCACCTACTGGCATGTTTTTAGGAAGTGGAATGAAATTGGAGAACCAGGAAAAAGCCCACACGGACATGTGGAGAACATGCACAGAAACTCCATGCTGACCTGCGCCCAGGATCGAACCCAGGACCCTGCTACTCACGGCAATGCTTTCGCACCTTGTGTAAGTAACTATATTGTGCGCATTGTCTGATTTGGACAGTCAGTTACCCCTGCATATGTTCAAATGAAGTTCTCTGGAATAGAGAATAGTGTGCACCAAGCTGTGCCTCAGGTTTAAAAGGAGCGCTTACTAAAGATATCAGCAAGACAGGTCAGAGCTAGGCCATTTACGGCTCTAAATGTCTAAAGCAATACTTGGTAGTCAGTGCCACATGTTATAGCTAGCCAGTTCAAATTAAATAAGAACAAGCTAATATGCTCTGACTTTATTTTCCTGGTAAGGATGCAGGCTGCTGTGTTCTGAGCTAGCTGAATATTTATTTGAAGAGACATCAGAGCAGCCACCAACACTTTTACTCGTGGTTTTAAGTGGTTTTCGCTGATCAGCTACATTCAGTATAAGGGGAATATTATGCTAGTGTGTATTCTCTATTCTCTATACGCCAACCATAAGGTGTACCAGTTCAAAGGTCATGTTTCAAACCTCAGTTATCATCGGGAAGCCCAGAATATAGAAGGACACACAGCACACAAGGGTGAAGAGAGGCTTGTGCTTGCGCAGGTATTTGGGAAATTCATCAGCAACAGATGTCACGATAGTCTCGATGGTTGCAAACTGTAGAGGGGACAAGAGTGTGTGTGTGTAAATACAATACCAATATAATTGCCATTCTCTGTATCTCTCTCTCCCTCTCTCTCTCTCTCTCTCTCACACACACACACACACACTGCATAGTTAGTTACCATGGTATCCAGTCCAAGCGTGAGGAGCATGAGAAAGAAAATGATGGCCCAAAATGGAGAGATTGGCAGCCTGGTGAGAGCTTCTGGATAAACCACAAATGCAATGCCAGGACCTACACACACACACACACACACACAAACACACACACATACAAACACACACACAGTTTGAGAGAGAGAGAGAGAGAGAGAGAGAGAGAGAGAGAAAATGCAAATATATGCAATGCTCTAATTTACATAAAACTTAGGACAAACCTTCAAGCGAAATTGCTTAATTAGTAAGTTGTGTATTCAACATAAAAAATAGCATTTGTGCAGCCTAACAGACAGGTTGTTTATCTTTATTTAAAGCAACTAAAGGCTTGTTTATAATTCCGCATCGAAGCATATTTGTGACATTGAGGCATTAGTAAGGGTTTCATATTTAAAGGTTTTCTTAAGGGTTTCATATTATCGATATAATTCCGACTGCAAACCTGACATCACTTTTATGCAGCACCAAAATGAGCTCCTGAGCAGAGAGATAAGGATGTGATAGAAGTGTTAAGCTGTAGCTCCTGTCATGATCATAGGCACAAAAGGCATTCTCACATACAATGATATTTATAAAGAGTAATGTAACTATATATAAAACTAAAAATAGTGCTTCGGTTCATGTTGGTTAGCTAAAGCGTTGGTGTTATTAACATGGCTCTAAGCTGAAAATCTGAAATATAAACTGTTCAACTGTTCAAATGCCAGACTTTTAGTTCTCATTTCCTGCCCCCTAGTGGACACTTTCACTTGTATGTAAAAGTATGAAAGGAGACACCTATGCAACTGCCCGTGCACAACACCCTCACATGTTCACAAATACACCGACGCAGAAGTATAAACCAGCTGTGAGAAAGCATACATAGCTCCAAGAGAAGAGGTGGGGAAGGTCTGTCAATCTTTTTCTTACTACTGCAATTTGTCTTGCAGGCAGCAGCAGACTCTAAACAGTTGGTATACATTTGTTTCCATATGTAATTCAAACCAAGTAACTCCAGATTGAAATTACTTGCCACTAAAGTTACAATTTCACCTAGCTGTGGCAAAGTAGTATACATAATTTTAATCCAAACTACCCTATATAGTTAATCAGCATACTTAGTTCATACATCGAATTGGTTTTACATGAGAACATGATGATTTTGGCATATAGTTAACATGAAACAAATTGATAATCTGAGATCAGCGTTATTTGTTAGCTATAGGTAGTTCACAATGCAAAACTAAAGAAAAATATTTGCGTTAGTCATTGTTTTTGTTTTTTTTTAAACTAAACCTAATTGACCTACCTTCATCTGCCACTCTCTCGATCGGCACCTTAAGCTCATGAGCCATGAAGCCGATGACCGAGAAAATCACAAAACCAGCAAAAATACTGGTAGCGCTGTTTGTACATGTCACTATTATAGTGTCCCTGTTGGGGGGGAAAAATAAGGATCTATAAGACAAAATGTAATTTTATAAAGCACTGTCCAGAACCCAAGTATGTAAAATAATCACAAAGGTTATACAAGCATCAAGACAGATGAACTACACGATATTTGCAAAGCTTTTGGAACAACATCAGCAAATGCTGTGTATGTCAACAAATGTAGTACAGAACAAAACCTACATTCACTGGTAAGAGTAAAATCTGAGGCCTATGGGACATAGTATAACATACAGTATACACTGCACACTGCTTGAACGAGTGCCAACATGTTGCTTACTACAACCTCAAAGTAACTACCAGTGGCAGTCTTGTGCATAAACCACTTGAACAATAGCAGCCACCTTGAGTTTGACTGGTACTGCTCTAACTTACCCACACTTTGCCATTCGACCAACAGCCCTGTCTGCATATTGAGACATTGCTCATAGCTAGGTTACTACGTTAGCCAGAGTGCTACAATACACTGGGTGCTGGAATGGAGTTTACACTGCTAACCCCCCTTTTCCCCCTCCCTCTGTGATTCATTTATCAGCTTCAAATATCCCCTGTCATTCCAAAAACTAGCAGGCCCATGGCTATATACTGCTAGCATGTTCAAGGATTTTTTTTCTTCTGACATAACCCATGGTTCTCATGCTGGGTTCCACTAGACACAGCTATGGCTCTGAGTCCATACTAAAGGATTTGTGCAGATGATGCCAATGTCTAAGTTCCCTGGAAGCCAACGGTGAACACCAATTATATGTCTGCTGCCTTGGCGCTGACCATCTTAGAGTTGCAGTCTCTGCAGTTGGAAGTCCCATGCGCTGACTGCACAGTGTCGCCAATGCTGGCTGTACCCCTGGCTGGCAGATTTAGGAGTTGGGATAAGCTGGCATCAGACATGACCCAGTTGATCCATTGATTGTGGAACGGAAGCAAAAAGCACAGCAAAAAGCTTGTAACCTTCAGTAGGGTCCTCCTTATAGTGAAACAACAGCTGAAAGTTACAGGGGAAACCATTGCTTATTGGGCAGTGACTACATCAGGCCAGGATTCTAATGGCATAGTGCACAGGGCACAGTGTACTTCATAGTTGAGGAGAAGGACAGTGGTTTCCATCTGATTCCAGATTTGATGGGGGTTGAAATGGTTCTTTATAGTCTATCTATTTTGCATGTTAAGGGTAACAGATGTTATTCAGACCATGTATCCACAAGACTGGTTCACATTAGTAGATCTGAGCAATAGATGTTTTCATATTCCCATCGCTGTGGAGCACAGATGCTTTAGGAGATTTGATTTCCAAGTACAGGCATTCCTCCTACCGTTTAGCCTCTTTTTAGCAATATGGGTGTTATAAAGATGCATGCACTCAAATTTGAAAAATCTCTGATAGCCAGAGACATAAGGATACTGCCATATTTGGACGAGTGGCAGCTATGTGCCCCCACCAGAAAGCAGGCCATAAAGGACACATCCACTCTGCTCACACACATTATGGTGCTTGATTTTATGTTGAGCTGTTCCTAATGCCTAAACAGACCACACAATTCATTGCCATGAAGCTAGAATGCTAGCCACCCTGTCACCCAATGTGTGGCAGACATTAAAAGATGCTTACTAATGCTTGGATTCAGCTCCTACTGAGTATGCCAAGAGTGACCACAGCTGCAGCAGTTCCCTTGGGCCTGTTGGAATTCAGTAAATTTTAAAAGCACAATCTAATCAGGAAAGGCACAAGCTCTAACTTGCTGGAAATGCAAGGTCTTTCTAAACAAAGGGGTCTGTCTTGGAGCAAGTACCCCATCAGAGAGAAAAGAACCATGGCCACAAATGCCTCCCTCACTAGCTGGGGGGCAGTGTGGTGCCACAGAGGCACAAGATGCATGTGGAGACACATTATGAGAATAGAACACATCAACAAGCTGTAAATGAGGGGGGGTCTATCTAGCCTTCGAATTTTTCTCACTGGTCCTGAGACACCTCCACCTGCTGGTCCATTTGAACAACATTGTGATGGTCAGAAACTTACATGAAGGTCAGCCTACCCACCATTAGCCTCACATCGAGCACCACACTTGCCAGTGGTGCAGTGGATCACTGTCAAGACAGCTCATGTGCCCTGTAAGTGGCTTCTGCCCCAGAAGTAGTGTCCCTGCTCTGTGAAATATTTGGCAGGGTGCAGGTGGGCCAAATGCTTTCACAATCAGCTGTGGTTCTTCCTGGCAAGCTACACTGGCTCACAACTGACCTCAAGGTCCACTGTACCCATTTCACTTATACCAATGATTCTGCCTATGCACAAAATTTAGCAATCAGATCAAGGACCCCCACTTGTAACCCAAAAGGCCTTGGTTTCCATTGATGCTCTCTGATGGAATGCCTTGGCAGATTCCTTCCCAAATACTGTCATGGGAAAAAGAAAGTACACTCTTGTTCATTTCTATCTTTTCAGTTATCAGGGCCTAAATAACAATTGCGTGGTCCTCACCGACTTCTAATGGTGACAACAAAAACACCATTAGTGGAGCTGTTTCCAAGGGTGCTAAATCTTTCTGTCTATTGGAACAATATACAGTCATGAGAAAAAGAAAGTACACCCTCCCTCAATTCTATGTTTATATTTATTAGTAAATAACAACTGGGTGGTTCTCACCAAAACTCAACAGATTTCAATATGTATTAATCTTTTCTCAAAAAGTAATCCAACATTCAGAAACCAGGTGGGAAAAATAAGTGCAGCCTATAATTCAGTAACATGTAGAACCACTTTTAGCAGCAATTTAACTTGAATTAAATGTTTTCTGTAGGAGTTTATCAGTCTCTCACAACACTGATTCATTTCATTGATGTTGAGGGCATTAGTTTATGCACAGCTCTCGTAAGATCCCACCATAGAATCTCAATGGCGTTGAGGTCTGGACTCTGACTTGGCCATTCCAACACCTTCATTTTTGTCTTTTTTAGCCATTCAGATGTTGATTTGCTGATTTGAGTTGATTAAGCTGCTGGACAGATGACCTCACATTTGTCTCAAGAATATTCTGGTATAAAGTAGAGTTCATCTTTGTCTCAATGACTGCATGGTCCTGTGGCTGCAAAACAAACCCAAATCATCAGGATATTTTTCCAGAACTTTTGTGGTTTGTTCAAATGCAATTTTGCAAACTTAAGTCATGCTGCCATATTCTTTTCAGAGAAAAGAAAGGATTTTTCCAAGCCACCCTTCCATGAAAGCCATACTTTCAGTCTTTTTGACTGATTCTGATTGTGCTGTCATGAACATAAACATTTTATGTGCTTACAGAGGCCTGTGAGACATGTGGCTCTTGGGTTTTTCTTTGTATCTCTGAGCATTAAACGGTCTGACTTGCTGGGACGCTCACTCCTAGGAAGATTGGCAACTGTCTTGAAGGCTCTCCATTTCTAAATAATTCTTCTCACTGTAGAATAGTGAAATTCAAATTGTATGGAGATGGCCTTATAACATTGATTAGCAGCAACAATTGATTCTCTGAGGTCATGGCTGATATCCTTTCTTCTTGACATGACGTAGACACACACCTGAGTGCTCCAGAAAACCAAAACTTTTGCTTTTATAGAGGAACTAGGAAGGGTATACTTAATGTTTCCCACCTGGGTTTTGAATGTTGGTTAAAAAACAACTACATTTTGACTACATGTTATTTTTTGGGAAAAAATGACTATATATTGAAATCTGTTTCCATCTAAAATGCTCTCATATGGAAACAGTTTCGCTAATAGTGTTTTTATTGTCACCTGAGGTTATTTGTTTATAGAAGTTGGCGAGAACCAGTCAAATGTTATTTAGGCGCTGATAAATAAAAACATAGAATGGAAGAAGACAGAAAGATTGAGCACACTAAGATTTAGACCAGGTTACCTGTGCCTGAGGTTTGCCTGTTGGAGTGAAGAGCAGGTTGAGGATACTGAATGCAAGGGCCCCTAGTACATGGGCCTTGTATGCTCTCAGATGGAAAGAGTTCCACTAATGGTGTGAACTCCATCATTTGGATTAGGGGACTGCATGGTAACTAGAATACTACCCTTCCTACAGGGAATGTTTATATTTATATATATATATATATATATATATATATATATATATATATATTGGGGGTCAATTCCTGCCTTCACTCTGTGTACATGGAGTTTGTATGTTCTCTCCATGCTTCGGGGTTTCCTCCTGGTACTCTGGTTTCCTCTCCCAGTTCAAAGACATGCGTTGTAGGCTAATTGGCATCTCTAGATTGTCTGTAGTGAGTGAATGGGTGTATGTGTATGTGTGCCTTGTGCCCCAAGTCCTCTGGGATAGACTCCAGGCTCCCAGCGACCCTGTGTAGGATAAGCGGTACAGGAAATGGATATATATATACTGTATATATATGTGTGTGTGTGTGTGTGTGTGTGAGTGTGTGGTAGCCACTGCATTACGTAACATCCCCATGGATAGCATCTCATTTGTGACAGTTTTTCAGAAGAGAGCAAGCAGCCTAGTCTGCCACATCTCCCAAGAGGCCAACGTAGTATCTCATCCTTATACAGGGCCCCTTTAGATCTATCTCCAAGAAAACCTTTGCAGGTTGCAGAATGGAAATGAGTAAAGACTGCCTTTTTTCTAACAATCCTTTTAGCCAAAAGAGTGGGAGAACAACATGTGATGGCAATACATCCGACTTGCCTGCACTGGTGGTTGGACGAGCCCAGAGTGACCTTGTGGATGCGTGAGCCAGTGACTATAATGTAGTGACTACTGGATTGTTTGAAACAGTGGAACATGAATTACATGTAGCTAGCTTATTTGCCAACAAGGTGTAGAGAAACAGCTGTGCTTGGTCAATGTCACTGGCATCTTTCTGTGAAAGTAGATGGTTCCTGGCCATGTTTAGTGGTGAAAAGTATCAGACGCTCTAACAAAACACATGGAAAGTAATAATTCCCTCATCCTAAGATAATGTTTCCATAACACTAACAACACTTACAAGTTACATGTTACCTGAATAACATTCACTTAATGTTAATCTAAAGTGCCTTCATTTTTTTATGCTAACCATCAAACTTTACTGTAAAAAAAAAAAGTTTATTATTATTGTACTTCAGTTGTCTTTTTTTTTCCATTAATTGAATCATTTATACAAAACTACTTCAGTCTTAATAGACTGCATTTTTAAAACATAATATGTTGTGGGCTGGAATTAACCAATTAAAATTAATTGATCAATTAATCATTAATTTACTTTAATTTAATGTATCAACAATACCTACCTATAACAATTGTTATGAAATTTATTGTATGAGGAGAGAGTGATTAACCCTCCCCAGGCTGCAGAGAGGGAGAAGAAGATCTGAGTGGCAGCATCCTTCCATACCTGAGAGTGCACAAACCAGGAGAGAGAGGAAGAGAACACAGTGCACAGAATCATGTTAATAATATTAATTAATAACATTAACATTATTAATCACTCTATTATTAATGTTATTAATAAATCTTAATTAATAACATTAATTAGATACTAATTTCAGATTCACTAATCATACCAGTATATGGCCACACTATATACGGCATACACACACACACACACACACACACACACACACACACACACACACACACATATATATATATAGAGTAAATTTTGTGGCATAGCAATCTGCCTCTTACTTTGGCATCATTGAGTTTTTCCCATTTCGGTGTAATGAAGTAAAGGATACCGGATCCTGCACCAGGCAGCGTCACACCACGGATCAACAAAATCACCAAAACCACGTATGGAAAGGTGGCTGTAAAATACACCACCTGTGAAATAACACGGAATCACAGAAAGGAAAAAATGTTTCAAATGTTTAACAATTACCCATTCCCATTTTAGAAATCAACCAATTTCCAAGAAGCTCATTATTTATCAAATGCACATAAACTGAAATATGACTATCCTAAAATCCTAAAATCTGTGTAAGAAAATACAGCATATATGCAGCCGACAACTCATACATAATGATGCACCACATGCTGAGAATATTTAACCATACAGAATAAAGAGTGCTTTGCAGTCAGGTCAAAAATGATGCTTGTTTTCTGTCCTCAATTGACAGAATAGAACTTTTTAACCTATGTGAGAGTTATGAAACTGAAATATATAATAAAGATGTAATGTGAGTCTGCCGGTGCTAGCGCTAACACAACATTCCTTCAGCACCTTCCTAACATCACCTTCAAGAAAATAATATTCCAGAGCTCCAGAATGTTCTCTTCACACAATATTAATTTAACACAACATAAACCCCGCCTCAACACAGTGGCAGTGGATCCGGAACCGCTACCAGGAACTCGGGACAAATGCTGGAGGTGGGAGGCACGTCCTGAATGGGAAGCGAATCCATCACAGGGCACCAGGCACACACACACACACACACACACACACACTCATTCACACCTAGGGTAATTCATCATAGTCAATCCCCCTACTGGCATGTTTTTTGGGAGGTGGCAGGAAACTGGAGGAAACGCATACAGACACGGGCCGATCATGCACAAACACTCCACCCAGACAGAGCTCAGGGTCAAGCTGGGGGCCAAGGAGCTGCCCACTAGCAACCAACTTGGTTTTAGTTTAGTTAGAACATTTGGGCAAAAATAAGGCCACAAAATAAGGCCTCGGCTTCACAAGCAAATTACAATGAACAACAGAATAAGCAGCATAGTTTTTTGTTTTTTTTATGTAATGGCTGTGATGCCAAAAGCAGTCTATCCAACCTGCTTGTTCTAATGTAAACACAGCCATTTATTTCCCAGGACCCTACATTCCCGAAATCCTATATTCCCAGACTCCTGACTTCTTTTTGGTTAAATAGGAAGCAAAAACAAGTCTGTGCATTCATTAGCATGCTCAAATGTAACCGCCTTCTTTTTGATATTCGTCTGTACATATCCACATATCAATATCATCAAATTTCACAACTGCACATTTCAACCAGTCAGACACTGCAGTGACACCTAATGGACACAAAGGGGCGGGATATAAACCTTTCTCACAATTTATTCAAAAATCGCAACTCTGGCACAATGCTAATTTCACAGTAATGAAAACTACCTGTAAAGAGAAAGCAATTAATTACCAATGAAAACTGATTGTAGTTTTAAAGAGAATTAATTATTTAGCCTTTTTTTTTTTTTTTTTTTTTTTTTTACCTTGCCTGATGACTTGATTCCTTTAGCCAGGGAAGCATACACAATGAGCCATGCCAGAAAAAGACAAGCGGCCAAGGGCCAGCGGATATCTCCTGGATACTCAATCCCTTTGGAAATGTGCAACACATTATATCTAGTAAGAGAAAATGCAAGGACAATTTCAGCACACTTTCTCACTTTCAGAAACTCTCAATTTCAAGAAAACTGTACCACCATGTATTAAAGATTCATATAAACATGCGTCCCTTTGAGAATTTCAATTCTTTTTTTTTTTTACCTACAAATAATTCGTTTTTTAAATACAGTAAAAAGTTGTTGAGCAATCCCTCACTTGAAATATTCTTCACTGGGGCTGACATAGGTTCTGTTATCCGTTGTGATATTTAACAGCTTGCTTAAACTCCCAGCAGCATTTGCAGACAAACAAAACGTAGTGTTCTTAATGGAGGTGATGTTTCTGTCTCGAAGGATACAGGAATCTGTTACACAGGAAAAGCAGACGAATAAGAACCACCAAAGATGTATTATGTGGCTGAAAGAAAGCAGATGGCTCTCATTTTAATATCAGAGAAAATAATGTGTTGACTGTTGGTCAATTCTGCGATATAAATTGTGTGTTATTTGGAATTATTGGTGTTATTACATAAAGCAATATATAGCGGATGTCAAAGGGACAACGCTTAGCATTTCTAGGACAATACTTCCAAATACCATTTAAAATGGTCGTTACTGAAGGGACCAAGGTTTAAAATATACACATTATAGAGAGAAATAGCGCTGTAACTGCCCCTTCCTACAGATCGAGTACTAATCCTTTCTGATCAGTCAGGTGCTGACGGCAAATCACAAAAATATAGGACAAATATTATATAATATCATTCATGTTTTACCAAAAAACACAAATACAAACCGTCAGATAATTTAGAGCTCGGCGCAATTCACAAAGAAAAAAATTGCAAATAAAAGTGCTAATTGTAGACACAACATACAGAAAATATAATTGTCGCACTGTGTAAAAGTGCATGATTATGTTCAGCACTTTTTGTACTATATACCATTTTATCTGTTGCTGAGTGTGGTGCACAAAACAAATAATAATTCCTAGGCGTAGTCCATCTAATAATTCCTATCTATAAATGATTACGTGGTTTATGACCAAATATCCTTGTAGAAATTGAAGGTTTGATCCACAGTTTAAATGTAAGTGGCTGTACCCCAGCAGATCTCTATTAAATAGTCCACAGACTGTGGCCCTTAGTGCCATTTATAAACTATCAGAACATTCATTTGTTAGCTTTAAAAAATGACCATACTAATTATTAATACCAAAAGATTCAAACGCAAAGGAAGTAAGGCTGCAAAGCTAGCCGTTTTTAGGTGCAATTCCCCGCTTGGACTCCAGATGTCGCCAAAGGCGCTGATTTTTTGAGATGCAGTTCTCCAAATGAACGATAGACGGCGTGTGACTGTCACTGCAGCGTCACTAAATCTGTCCAGTAAGCAGCTTTTATTGCTGAATCCACTAAAACAAACATACTTCATTTTAGATAGATTATTTAATTAATAATACTATTTTTTTTTTCTTATTTTTCTATTAATTAGTACACAAGATTCTTACTAAAAAAAAACTTACAAAAGTTTTAAAAGTTAAAAAATAAAAAATAACAAGCTTAAGTAGCTTATTAAAACAATAATGATCAATTTCTGCTGTTACTGATGTGTGGCAAATTACAGTGAAAGAAGAAAGAGGAAGGAGAACTAGAGAGAGAAAGAAACAGGCGTAAACAAAGGCAGAGCAAAAAAAAGAGAAGAAATTACTGAAATGGAGAGACAGACTAAAACAGAGAGACGTAGTGGAATGGACGAGAATTGAAATTCTGGTAAGCAGAAAAAGGATTGACTTTACTTTCATTAAAATGCATTTATTGTAAATTCACACAGACAGACAGACAGACAGACAGACAGACAGACTGATGGTCCTTACCTAGCCGCATCATGTCTTTGTCTTTGCACTCAGCTGTGTTCCATTCGTTTGTACAGTAAGTCCATGGCAATAAGCCCTTCAACGAAGTGAACGAAGCGAACAGGTAGTACAGAGTCCAGCACATAATTATATTATAGTATATGGCTATCAAGACTGATATAATCAACATGGCAATCCCGCAACCTAAAATAAATAAACGAGATGAGATACAGTACATTACTGACCGACAGGCAAACACAACACTGACTGAGACATGAAATTAATGCATATTAACAAGATCCTCTTAGTGACGACATACTGTATATTACGATCTTGTGTCATTATAAATATATGTAAAACTGAAATATATATGTAAAGGTAAATATGAATGAAAGTTTAACGCAAAGGCAAGTGTAAACTTTAAAGGTGAGTGTCATGGTTAACGGAGCAGTTTGCAATTATAAGCGTAAATATAAAGGTATAAAATGTTTGTCTGTTTATATTTGGGTTTACATATACTATATAGTACTGTTGGTATGTTTATTGATGATGTTTGATAGCAGCTATGTAGAAAACACATTCTACCAGCTTGGCTTCATGGTCATTAAAGAAACTGAGGGTGTAAATGTAAGTGTAAAAATTAAAGATTGAATATTTAAAAGTAAAGTGAAAAAGTGAAAGCAATGTTTAAACTTTAAAAGTGAAAATTATAGTGTGGGTGCAAGGATTAAATGTGTAAGTGTGAGTGTACTATTGGAATGAGGTAAAGTTAAAAGATGTAAAGATAACTGGGATTGTGATGTGTGTAAAATTTGTGTAAGTTTACCTTGTAAAGCTGGAATAGCCTTCCATACAGAAACGGGTCCTTGACTGGCAAATTGGCCCAAAGAAACTTCCAAAAGGAAGATGGGAATTCCAGCAAGACCCAACATGATCAGGTATGGGATCAAAAACGCACCTGCAAACAAAAAGCACACACACACACACACACACACACACACACACACACACACACACTTAGACTAAACTGTCTTTTCATCTTCATCTTCAGACCACATACATGTACCATGTCAGCTTGCTAAGTAGTAAGTGTTATCTAGCTAGTAAAGTAAATGTCTACATCCTAACATGTACAAGTTGTGTTAAACAAATATATCTTATGTTCACACAAGCTATTCTGAAAAGGAAACTTTATCGGACCTCAGTGTGTGTGTGTGTGTGTGTGACTTCTGGCTATTGAACTAATAAAGGATGCTAATGGCAAAGGCACACACCTTATCATCACACTGTATTCAATCCCCAAGCGCTAATCCAGTGTTATAGGTTTATAACCCTTTAAACTAAGTAGGACTTACACACGATGTAAATTGAGATCTACAGTGTCATATATATTGTCAGAATATTATATATTAATAATAGTTTCATAATTAATAGTTTTTATTCAAAATGATCTTGCCAGTTAGACCTAGTTTGGTAGGATTTTGTATTCTGCCTTGTTTTATAACCACAAGTTTATAAACGTTCACTGTAGAATGTTCAGATTTTCGGTGTGGAGATCAAATTTAACAGATAAATATATGTGGGACTGCTAAGATTCCTGCACAGAAATCTAACTTGAAGCAACAATGTGTAAATATTAATACTAAATATTTTATTTATAGCTGATTAATTTGATGGTTTTGCTGCATAGTGTTCCACTTATTGTTGCTCTCACCTCCTCCATTTTGAAAGGCGAGATATGGAAACCTCCACACGTTTCCCAAACCCACAGCATAACCCACCATAGAGAGAATAAAATCCAGCTTATTGGACCAGTTTCCTCTCGCTTTATTCTCATCACCTTCTTCATCATCATCTTGCTCCTCCTGCAAGGAGAACAGAGCACTCTTAAAAATAAATCACTGTCATTCCTGATGGTGAAACATTTCTATCCTAATGGGAGTGGTCCTTTCCAGAATGACAATGCCCCCAAAGGGCTCACTAAATGGTTTTATGAGGATGAAGATGATGTAGATCATGCACTATGGCCTTCACAGTCACTCAATCTCAACATAACTGAACACTTATTGGATCTGATGTGTTAGTTAGCAGTCTCCACCACCATCATTCATTCATTCTTTCATCGTTAGTAACTGCTTTATCCTTATCAGGGTCATGATGCTGGTTTCAGAGCCTATACAAGGAACACTAGGCATGAGGTGGGAAGACACTCTGAATGGGACAACAGTCCATCGCAGGCCACCATGAACACAATCCACATTCTGGCATGTTTTTGAGCCCAGAGGAAACCCCTGCAGACACAAGGAGGACATGCAAAACTCTGCACAGTAGAGTAGTCCAAGCTCAGGTTCAAAAAACTGCTGTGCCACCTAGCTGTTGTCATCATAATCATCATAATCATAAGAGTATTTTCAACCAGAAATTAATAAAAAGAAGATTCCACTTTCACAGGAAGGTCAGTGTTATTCACACTGATTACTTGCAATCTGTAATGGAGAAGACACCACATTCTGCAAGCATCTCCATATGAGAGACCGACTGGAATGGTATCGGGAAAAAAGCAAAGCTCAGTGTTCTGGAGGCTCAGAAAAGACCCGGAATGATTATCAGTCAGTAAGAGAGTGTACGTCTGGTCACAATATGTTATTGCTGTTGCCATCGTTGTCCCAAAGATGGTAATAAAGATGGGGATTACAACACATTTCAACAAGGTTTGCATCCTAGGAAAGTTAAAAGGACAAAGACCTTAGTCTGAGATCTGTCAACCTTATGAAAGCCTGGAAGGATATGGAGAGGGACATGGAGGTCTGATTGGGGCCTAAAAAGGTCAATTTGTCCCAACTTAAGGGCAAGATAAGAATAAAAAGCTGATTTTCCATCTATATTTCAACAGAGACCATGAAGAACCACCTTATTTCAGCAGGCAAGTTTTAAAACCTATCAATGTCCAGTGCATCAGCCCTGTCATGAGGTACCAGGAAGGATAGTAGGAGTTCTGAAGGAGATCTGCTACATCAGCAAAGGTTGTTGGGGGAAAAAAAGGGAATAAGCAAAAAAAAAAAATTAACCCCTTAAAGATAAATTTAGATCTTACCATAAAGCAAATTTTCAGTAATGATAATGAAACTAAATAGGAATGATACAGAGAGGTGAGAAATTAAAGGGAAAGAAAATTGATTACATGGTGTAGAAACATAATATGGACAGATACTTCTAGACAGGTGTTCTAAGTGAACTATGGTTCATTATTGGGGTCATAGAAGTCCTCCTTCACTATATTCTCAACAAGTGGGCAAGTGCATGTGTGATATACACCAAGAGAATGGTAAAGGTCCATCCAGTCGGTCCTCTGTGCTGTGCCACGCATTTTGCTGGCCTTCTTTGGGTCCAGTTGTCCACTTAGAGGGAAGAATCACCATCAGTCAAGAAACTTATTCTGACTGATCACCTTCATCTTAAGACAAAACATTTTTATCCTAAAAGGAGTGGTCTCTTCGCCACCCTCATCCACAGGGCTTGAGAATGAAAATCATCATCCTGACAAATCATATGATATGGTCTTCACAGTCACCAGATCTCAACCAAATTGAACACCGAAGTGTTAGTGTTCACCACCACCATGAAAACAGCAGCTGAAGAATTATCCAGGAAGGTTCCAGTGGAATCTTTGCCAAGGCTCCCTGAAGCTGTTCTGGTGGCTCGTGCTGAACACCTTCTGAAAAACACTTTATGTTGTTTTTTCCTTTAATTTGTGACCCGTCTATATGTAATTGTGCCAGTGAGGAATGAGAGTATGGACACACCGGTAGGAGTTTAATGCATTTGGTGTACAGAAGTGTAAATAGGCAAAATATGGGGAACTAGCTTCTGGAGTTACCAGTTAGGCTGGGGTCAAATCCTTTATACCTTTATATCCTAGCGGCTGGTTTCATGTTTTCACTGCTTTAATTCTCAAACAGATGCTAATGCTTCTGATGCCTAGATTTAGACAGAAAAATAAATCTTTGGTCAAAAATCTTCATTATACTATTAAGGTAAATGTTTAAATCTAGTTTGATTTTCTTTTGGTCAAATGGAAATTCTGAGAAATCAACCACAGTAACACACCTGAAAATAGAGACTTTTATAGAGATACAGTCAGAAAGCTAAAATAACTAGACACACCAGGACTAAAAACTGGGTGAATAAAGAACACAAAACGAGGAAACGAATGGATCCAGGAAAATGATAGATATCACAGTAGAAGCAGAAAAAGAACTCACAGAGGCAGAAATCACAGCTGCATTTTTTGTTATGAAGATAAAATCATAAAGCCTGATTATAAATCATATGGCAAAATAGGACACACAAAAGTGACTGTAAAATAACCAGCAACAGCATCCTGGAGGAAACAGCTCTATATGAAAATCATGCAGCTTGATGTCCCAGTAGACACATAGACACACTATCCAGCATAATCACATTTTGTGAAAATTGCAGACCAATATGCAGCATGTTTTGTGATTTATTTTTTTCATGACTTGTTTCCCACAACTACAGATCACACACTTCAATCAGCGTAATCAGTCAGAGCTGCTTTTGTGTGTGTGTGTGTACAGCATAAGTATATTTCCTCTGTGGAAAGACAATAGTAATTATACTGCAGTGTCACACAAGCACCGTCACAAATGGTTGGCTCCGTCCCAAACCGCAGTGCACTAAACTGCAGCACTGTAATGTAGTGTTAAGGCTGCTGTACATTAGTGCCGTGCATCATCAAGCATGCAATACAGTATAGCAGCTTTACAGTACAGTGTTTCAGCTTTAACCTAGCAGCACAGTGTTAGTGGTGCACTACAGTAATGCAGTAATGCAGTACAGCAGTGCAATTTGAAAGCTGCAGTAAGGAAGTGCAGTGTTAACGCTTTGGAACCGTAGTGCAGTATTAAAACTGCAGCACGTTAATTTCGTGTTAATCCTGATGCAGTAGTGGAGTAATGAGCTGTGGTACAACACTGCCACGTTAGATCTGCAGTAACGTAACGCGGTATTGCGGTACAGTAGTGAAGTGTTTAGACTTACTGGTACACAGTTGTGCAGTTTTGAGGCTGCGGTACTGACGATATGGTACACGACTGCAGCGTTAAAGCTGCAGTGCATTTTTTACACTGTTAACGCTGCAGTACAGTCATTTGGTCGCTTCGTTTGGTGCCACAAACTGCCTCTGTGGCAGCACTATTTCCAAATGCATTACTAAATATACACACTGTCCAGATATTCAAGAATCATAATCCCCCAAGGCTACACACACACACACACACACACACACAGGACCTTCCACTGACATCATTATTAATGCAGATAATTAAAGCTATGCTCCACCTAGATCTAACCTTAACCTCAGTGAGCAAAATAAAAATAATAAAACCTGCAGGTCTTGTTAAAAAAATAAATAATAAAAAAAAAAACAGTTTTCCTCGTGGGGACGAGCCAAATGTCCCCACAAGGTTCAAACTCTCTCTCTCTCTCTCTCTCTCTCTCTCTCTCTCTCTCTCTCTCTCTCTCTCACAAACACACACACACATACACAAGCATATTTTGCTAGACAGGTTAAGAAATTATTAGAGTTCAATGTGAGCTGGTTAAAGTCTCTAAAATGGAGACCCAATTTTACTTTGATGAAAAAGAACAGAAGGGGCTTAAGACTGCAGGTTCTAGTGAATCACTGTGGGCATTAATTCAATGCTGATAGAATTCATTAAACACTAAGTGTTCAGTCGACATTATAAATGTTGTGGAATTAGTACACTGTGTATTGTCTGAGAGTCGCAGATTAACACATCATCCTGACTGGAGGTGAGATTTTTCTGTATAGTGCTGAGCTGTCAGGCATGTTTTCACTACCTCAACACTGGAGGTGTTAATTCTCCGTACCACGTACTAGCACGTGTGCTGACCTCAGCAATAAAGCGATGATTGCAGAAGTAGTGTTGTGACCGTACCACTGTAGGCATTCGCTTGCTATTGTAAGCGTTGGATTTCAGCCCAGAGGATTTCCTGTTTTGTGATTAAACATTCCCGGAGGTTTTTCCCCCCACATGCTGAGCTCAGCAGGGACGAACCGACGGCAGGTGTAACCGATCACCTTAACACTGTGAGTGTTAGTGTGTTACTGAAGGAGGTAACGTGTCACTGTAGGTGTTCATTTGCGACTCGAGGTTATAATTAAAATGATTAATATTCCTGTAAATACAGACTCTACGCAAAAGCTGACGATTTTCTCCCCAACTGCTGATTTCAGCACTACATGTCACACTTGACAGGTGTATTTTAACAGCATATTTTAACAGCTGAGTTGATTCAGTTGAGGAGGTGATAATTCAACAAATAAAACGTCTTATTTTTTTTCTTTTGCTGTAAATAACAACAACTTATTTTACACAATGCTGAGGTTCTCTCCTTTTCTGCACGTGCATATGAGCACACATGCTGATCTCAGCACTTTTTTCAATACGAAATTTCTAGGTTTTCATTAAATATTGTAATGGTAATTTTTCAGTTAACAATTTTTGGTAATGTGAGACTGCAGGTTTGTTTTCCTGGCCGTACAGCTGACATTATCTCCTGTTTTTTGTTTGTTTGTTTGTTTGTTATTCAGCTCCTTACATACATGCTGAGCTCAGCAGTACAGTACAGATTAGCAGGTGTAGCTGACTTTCCCAATTCTGTGTTAATTCCATTCTGTGGGTGTTAATTCAGTATATTAAGAGCTCGTGCTACATTACAGCGCTTTGGTCTGTGAAAGAAATAGTCCTGATGAACAGACTGCAGGTGCAACTGACCACCGCTGAGGGGTAAGTGTCACTTTGATTTATTTATTGTTCTTCAGGTTTGATCACCTGTGCTGATCTGATCACTGCTGGTATTACTGTGTTAATTCTACACGGCTTGACTTGTTTCGCCCTTCAGATCTCAGCCCTGCTGATCTCAGCAGTACACAGCAGATTGTCAGGTGCACTTTTACCTCCTCTAATGCCCCTAAAGCTTTGTTCTCGCCCTACATGCTTTTAGCCCACCCCTCTCCCCAAGAGGTTAATTCCGGCTTAATTGTCCATAAATGCCTCTCTTTTGAGTTACAGAAAGTGAATTTGACATCCACTTACCCGGTTGAGCTGAACAGACGCAGTGCCATCTGTGCCCAGAACCACCATTGCCCCCTGTCTTGCGGAGGAGGGGCAGTTATTCTGCGACATGGCTTTATCCGTTTGGGGTAAAAACGGCCCGGAGGCATCCTTATGAGGGGCAGGAACCGGGGGAGGAACGGGCGCTCCGCTCGGAAACGTCCCGTACACTTTATTGGAATCCGTTTCTCCGGATTTCTTTTCCGCGGGGCAGAACGTTTTGCGCTCGGTGGCATCAGGGGGCGATTGAACCGCGTCCCCAGGGACACGAGGGGCAACTCCGACCGCGCTCTCGTGCAGCTGCCTCTGCATGTCTCTCTGCTCGGAGAAATCCTGAAAAGGCGCCGGAAATACAGCGTTAATGCCATGTGCACGCGCGCTCAGAAAACCCCAACTGCACGTGAGAGCCAAATAATAATTACTACCATCATTCCATAATCCAACCGACATCCTATAATAATAATAATAATAATAATAATAATAATAATAATAATAAGCCCAGCGTACAAATAAAAAAACAATCGAAATATAATAGCCTTTTAATGATAACAAGCAAAATCCATTATTTAATCATCTTTACATTTTTTTTTTTCGTTTTGGTCTTACTTTTGAGCTCTCCTGAGCTTCCCTGCAGTTTGGTCCGCGTAATATTACACATTAAAAAAATAAAAATAAAGTAAAAATTAAAAGAAAAAAAATAACAACAAAAAAACCCCAGAATATTAAGAGGAAAGCGCCGCTACACCGTCGGAAATAAATATATCTATATCTGCATCTATGGTTTGATATATAGCTGCAATATTTTAGCTCATTTTCTGAGCACGTGCTCCTCTCGTTTCTCTTTCGCTTCTCGTTTTTTTTACCCCTCAGCGAAAGATGCTTTAATTTTCCGCCCCATTTGCGCTGCTGTCACTCAGCACGCGCTGCGTTTTATGGGCAGCAAAGGAGCGCGAGCGCGCGGGGATCGCCGGTTCTCCTCACCCCCCCACCGCATTAATGCACCACGAAAAAGGGAACGGAAAAAAAAAAAAAGGAAAAAAACAAAAAACCCCACAAACAAAACGTAAAAATAATTACAGCACAAGATCAAACGGAATCTCAGCCATCACAATGCACGCGGGGTTTAAACTTTATTTACAAAGCAGCGCATTCAGCTGAACTTCTTTCAAATAATTACAGCTCCAAATTTTAAAAAAATATATATATAACGAAAAAAAACATGTATATGACAGTTTTTGTATTTGTACATATAAAGCCTAACAGTAAATATGTCTGAGGAAAAGCAGAAGAAAAAGGTCTGAGGGAAAAGTAATAAAATGCGCACTGAAGTTACACATTAAACGCACGAATACAGACTTTTTACAAAATAAATGCACTGCAAAAATAAAAGCAAATAATAGCTGAGCAATGAAACAAAAGCACGCAGCGCAGTGCGCGCGCTCTACTCACCATGTGCGCACCAGTGCAGGCGGAATGCGGAGACAGAATAAAAAAATAATGAATAAAAGGCCGGCCGGATGGGGAGCAGCACGCGGGCGGGCAGAAGTGAGTTTGGTTTGTGCAAAGTGTGCAAAGCTTTCTATAAGTGTGTGGGTTTGCGTCAGTGCACAGCAAGGTGCCCTTCACCTCGTCATACATTTCCTTCAGTACCGAGCTTGATAAATCATCAGTCTTCACGTGCAGTGCGCTTTTTTTTTTTTTTTTTAGAAAAAAATAAAAGTGTGTGTGTGTGTGTGTGTGGGTGTGTGTGTGTGTGTGTGGGGGGGGGTGGATGTAGTAACTACTGAAACTGTACTTTGTTCACTGCTTGACAAATAAATCGCTTTATGTGCAACAACTTCATCTGCTTCTTTATTACTTCTAGCCCTTTTCTGTAGCTGGAAAAGGAGTAAAGGAGAAGTGGAGTAAAAAGAGAAACCATTTGAGCCTGAAAACAAACCCCTGCATTGCGCACCACGTCCATGTCCATCATGCCCACTCCTTAAAACCATGCAACGCCACAAAAGACACATTTATCAACGCCGATTTGTTTTATGTGTCACTTCCGGGTCTCCAGTGAGTCTGGCTTATGCAGAACTGCACTTTATTCACTGATGAATAAACTCTAAACCTTTCTGAAAACATCTGGTGCACTTTGTTTTTAGTGCTTCAGCTCCACACTCATGTGCCTTCAGCTCCCAGGGAACGCGCCTGTAGTGCACCTTCAAGCTCATTTAACTGGATCTTCGGGACATGAACACCTTGGGGGCGGATAAAACCCTGCACAGAGCATTCTTTCAGCTGTAGCACATTAATATTAAATTATTAAAGAAGATAAGGAACTACGCGGATGTGTGGAGCATCATGTCCAGCCTGCAGTGTTGGGTCGTGAGAGCGATGCAGCATCCTCAAGGCAGCAATGCATTAATAAATGGCTTTATGGGATTCCCTGCTTTCACAGGCTTTTATTCATTATAACAAAACTTAGGTTTAGACGTCAAAATAACCTCTGCATTGCGCACAGTGTCCATCAGTGCAGTCAGTCTCATGTATTCAAAATGTTCCCTGATATCGGATGAAAAAAAATAAATAACAAATCATCTTGTGCATCACTTTTCTCTTCTCTCTGCCCTCAGTCGTTACACTAATGAAGTCCAAAAGCATTAATAATAATAATAATAATAATAATAATAATAATAATAATAACATTTTTATGTAACGCTATCTTGCATTAGGAATGATGAAGTATCATAGTGCCAGTCTGACTTTATTTAACAGTGGATCATTTTAACGCTATTAAAATGAAATCAGGTTAAAATGAGATCAGACCGGAAATATTATTAATATTTATTTGTGTCACATGAAAGACCCCCAGATTTAGGTTTAAAATAAAAAATGCAGGTATTTTTCATCCAGTATAATGTAAATGATCTTGTTTTATCCCTATGAAGACTCCTACTTTGTATAAAGTGTATTAATAAGATTAGATCAGATTTATTCTGGTTTTAAAGCAACTGTTCCGGTGTAAAAGTGACACCACGCTGTCTGTTCCGAGTATCTCAGGAGTGTCTTTCGAGTATAGCACAAAGTGACTGGGACGTTAGTGTGTGTGTGTGTGTGTGTGTGTGTGTGTGGTAATCCCGCCCCTTTCATTGTTTAAGCAGAAACGCATGGAAGCCTAAACCCTAATCCGCGGGATTGAACACTTACAGCACGTGCACTCACAACAAAACGCATCACTGTTTAATGGTGTGTTATTCAGACGTGTGTAGAGGATTCTGCTCCATTCCCCTGCCTGGACTGCGGGGTGTGTGTGTGTGTGTGTGTGTGTGTGTGTGTGTGTGTGTGTGTGTGTGTGTGTGCGCGCGCTTTAGGAATGGACCTCGTCTACACCTACGTGTTTCATTTTTGTGACTGAAGGTGCTTGTATAATTTTGTGTGTCTGTTGTGTAGATCCATAGTGTAGTGTATGATGTAGATCCATCATACTTATACAAAATGGTGATTGGGTGCACTGGGTGTGTGTAGGTTCTTCTATGTTGTTAAGCTGTTTAGGTACTTTGTTGTGTGTGTGTCAGGGAGGATTCAGGTGGGATTGTGTGCATCAGGCCTGCTTTGGTTATCCATGTGCCTTTGTGTGTTTTGGGTCTATTGCTGCAGTGTGTGCTTTATTATGTGTGATTGTGTGTCTGTAGTTGTGTGGTGAGGATGATAATCACTCAGGCGGTGTATGTCGTAAATCAGCGATAAAGCCACTCCGCCTTTAATTACACTGTCAACACAGAAAACCGTAATTGATTTCTGCTTCTCCATCCCTCCATCCTTCCCTCTAGTCATGCTTCTAACGGCCCCTATATTCATCCCTCTGCTCAACCTTTTAACAGTTCCTCTATGTATTCATCTGTCTTTCTAAACTGTGCTTCTGCGTATTTATCCCTTCACTCGTCCCTCAAGAGTGACTCTACTTACCCATAAAAGAAGTCTTCACAATTGCACAAGGTGTTTGTGATGTAAAAAATCAGACCAAGATAAATCATGTCCGATGTTTTTCCACCTTTAATGTGATATACTGCATCAACCAACAACATTTAGTTGACAAAAAACAAAAAGGCACATTTTGGGTAAGATCCCACCAGCTTGGCACATCTTAATTTGGAGATTTTATTCCACTCTTCCACTTTTTTTGTGCTAAAAGAGATTGGTATTTGAAGCTATCCATGATTCCTTCTGTCTTGACTTGGCATTGGCTCTGGACTGTCATTGGTTAACTTGTCCTCTTATAAGACTGTGAGCAATGTGACAAAAAATAAGATTTTGCCCTCAGATGTAGTCCAATTTATCCATAAAATCCATATTGATTGTGGAGCATCACTTGGACATCCAGCAGTTTAGCTACAATAACCCTTTTACACTATATGGCCAAATGTTTGTGGACACTTGACCATCACACCCATATGTGCTTGTTGAACATCTCATTCCAGATTTAATACCCTTTTGCTGTTATAATGAGCTCCACTCTTCTGCGAAGTCTTTCCACTAGATGTTGGAGCGTGGCTGTGGGGATTTGTGT
>CM074984.1:24252496-24270111 GCA_037576825.1 Pangasius krempfi | reverse complement strand
TTCTTCCACTCCAACCTTCACACACCATGTCTTCATGGAGCTCGCTTTGTGCACAGGGGCGTCGTCATGCTGGAACAAGTTTGAGCCTCTTAGCTTCCAGTGAACTGAAATTGCAATGCTACAGCACACAGAAAGACATTCTATACAGTTGTGTGCCTCCAAATTTGTGGCAACAGTATGGAGAAGAACCACATATGGCTTTGATGGTCATTTATCTACAAACATTTGACCGCGGATCACTGGGATGGAGCCGGCGCATGCTACGGAATTGAACGTCGTCTACACTAATTTACACACCTCTGCAATGTTAGCCTTATTTAACCCTGAAGGAAATTGTGAACATCACTTACACCCTGGCAGCCATATTCAGGTCAGGGATTGATGTAGGGCTGGTGTGGCCTCAGGTTTTTCTGGTGTAGGTACTTTGTGTGGAGTCTGTAGATGATAACGTGTCATTATCAACTCTAGTTTTTGTCTGGAATGTGTTGAGGTGCTTTGGGCATGTGTGTTTCAGGTCTCTACTTCCCAACCTGCAGTGTGTGTAGCAGCTTTATTGTGTGTGTGTGTGTGTAAGATTTGCCCCTTTGTCAGGAATATCTACATAATCCATTAGAAATACATGACACATGAATACATCAAGATACCTCAAGATAAAACCAACATCTGTGTGACTTCCTGGTCTATAGTATGTTTAAATGCTTTTTTGTGAGTGTTTGTGGTCTATATTGTATATTGCGTCCCTGGGCACAGAATAAAGCAAAAATGTTTAATCTAGAAGCATGCTAATTTCATTAAACGTACTGGGTGATGTCTTGTCTAATCTGAAATAAATCACTGAACACTTTAAGGAAAAAAAAGGACACTTTGGGGGGGGGGGGGGGGGACGGGGGAAACTGACCCACATTAAAATGAGATAAAATTATCAGTGATCAGTTGGTCATTAATTACACACTGGGCCAATATAATTCATTTGTCACACCACCCCTTCATTCTTCACGAGATAAGAGGATGATATTGAACAGGCAGCGAGACACAAAAACAAGGCGCGTCCAACATAAATACAGATGTTAAACATTACAGCTACACAGGACTGGCTTAGAGTGATAATATATCTGTATAACATGATAGAATCTGGAGTTATAAGCCTAAATCGATTCAGGTTGTAATCAGATACCGACTGTTAAAAATGTCTGATGTTTCTGCATCGTCTCGTCGTCAGAACAGAAAAGACGGCATTCACATTCTGTGCGGATGACGGCGGACAAAGTATATAAATGATCGTTAATACAAAGAAATGTAGTTAACAGAACTCACTGAATTGATCAGCGATAATAACAATAATCAGCTGAGTGAAGAAACAATGAGGAGAAACGCCACACGGGACTTTCTGATAACACAGATATGGATGATGGTGATGATCAAAGTGAGAACTCGGTGTAAACACGAACATATTACGTGATAAATGGGAAGGTACGCGGCGTGTCTTTCAGTGCAATTTTCTCCTTTTTCACTTTGACTGGTAATCAGACTCTGGCTGAGATACACGCAAATATGACAACAATTTCAGTCATTGAGAACAAATGCCTTTTTCACCCAGACGGGCAATACACTGAACCTACACAGACCGCTGACAAATTAAAGGAAAAAAAAACTTGCTAAAATGTCTTAGGTTGGCAAAGTGAAGCCAAACCATGCTAGCACACCCTGTATGTGAACGAAATACATATCCTGTGATGGACACAACCTCTCCAGCAACACACTGTATCCTTTAACAAGACCAACGGGGAAAATACATAAATTAGTTTAAAAGGAACGCATTTCATTTGAGAGATTTTCCTTAGACTTTCATGTGAAAAAAACAATTTATTAAGCACGTCAGAAGCTGCAGCTCTTGTTTATTACTGTAGAATTTCCTATGTATGATGTGGTTTGAAGATGAGTTTTAGCACCAGCAGTGCTGATCAGTGAAGTATAAATCTAACATCAGCACTTTCTAGTGCAGCAGCTGAATTTTAAACAGATGCAGAAAAATGGCCTAAAGACAAGTGGCCATTCATATATTATATTATAATGTTTCAGGAGAAGTGGTCTGAATGGCTTTGTGCTCTAAAGGAGAAAACTCCATCATTCAGTCACGACAGAAAAAAAAAGTGTCGTTAGAGGAACGGAAAGAGAAGCACATTTAACTCTACAATGATACACGACTAGTCCGAAATCTTCGCCAGAGTTTTATTACAGACTAAAACGATTCTGCATCAATTCTGATCAATAAAGCAGTTTGGCTCCATGATGAAGACCATCAGTGTTTCTGAGGTTTACTGCACACAGTACGTCTGCTTCCCATCGGCAATGTTTAGCGTAACAATTAACGCTCGCGGGTCCTTCCTGTTTTTACAGACTGTTATTCGCCCTGGCAGTTCGTCACCTGGATGTGGAAAGGGGCAGAGAAAAAGAAAGAGGCAGCGAGATTAAGCAAGAAGTCTAGAATTATGCAACAAGAGCTGAAACATTCAATCAATACACTATTTCCTCTGTATGCAGACCTACAGTACAACATTATTAACCCATGTACAGGTATTTAGATGAACTGATCATGTCATAAATCAAATAGCAATATAAAGGAGTTCTGACTACTATATTTATATTTGAAGTAACTCATAATATTCTGTACGTAAGATGAGGTACATACACGGTATAGTATTTACTGTATATAGTATATCAAACATAAACTGCTGGTGTAATTCTACTTGACCAGCATTCTATTGAATATCGAATAAAATAATAAAATAAAAAAAAAAAGGATGACGTTCAGAAACATCAAACACTCCCAGGAGAGATCACTATAAAACTGGAAGAAGAAGGAGAAGAAGAGAAGAACTACGCTGCTCTACAGCTAGCCACTGTAATAACTGTAACTACAGTATTATGTAATACCACTTGTAGACTTTGTTATCCCTGAGTGTTCATGCGCTCAGACGGAGCCATTAGTGCAGTCAGAATGATAGTAAAACACATAAATATAAAACAACGCCATTTGATTAACATTAACCCCAAATTATTCCATACAAAACAGCGTCGCTGCAGTCATCGAACATGCAACACAGAAGAACGTTAAAAAAAAAGATTTCTGGCTCGGGATCACTGTCGTGCCTGTCGGCTCCAGATGGAGGAGGAGGAGCCGCTTCACAAATCAGAGAGAGAGAGAGAGAGAGAGAGAGAACACAACGTCGATGATGAAAACAGATAATCACTTTGATTAAGTTCATGTTCCACCGCTGGGGGTAAATGAATGTTTACTCATTTAGCAAACAAGCAAAAAAAAAAAAAAAGAAAATTCTCCTCTCTTTTTCTCATTGCCGTTAAAGAAGAAGGAGAGAGAGAGAGAGAGAGAGAGAGAGTTGAAGAAGCACAGAGATGATCATTTAAACCTAATATTTGCGTTCTGAATCTCTTTACAGCTTCTCACTTTCTAAATGTACAGTGTTCAGTGGCACATTAGACTGCCACATATCTTAAAAAAAACGGCTTTTAGAATCTTAAAGCAGGCTTCAATTAATCCATCTCCAACGGCAGAGTGCTAATGAAATAACTTTTCAGGATATATGATTAGACTGATGCATCTCATTCTTATTAAAAGCATTGTTACCCAAATTAAAAACAATTAAAAAAAAACTGTTCAAATTAAAAGCACATTTGCGTACAAGAGCAAGGATGAGCTGAAGGTGAAGGTGAAGCTGAAGCTGAAGGTGAAGCTGAAGGTGAAGCTGAAGCTGAAGGTGAAGCTGAAGGTGAAGCTGAAGGTGAAGCTGAAGCTGAAGGTGAAGCTGAAGGTGAAGAACACCACGATATAGTAGCAGCATGATCTCTCTTACACCTTGTCTACTGAATAGCGTTTAAACTGCAGACAGTCTACATGTTTTTCTTCCTCATCACTGTATGGGTAAAAACTGACTGTAATCTTATTTAGCTACTTTTTTAGGGTATCATTACACAACTGTCATGCCATGGTAATATCTCAGAGGGTGTTATCTTGCTCCACACACTGTTACACATAAATATAAAAAAAAAAAGAAAAAGAAAGGTAAATATAATTAGTTTTGAGAAATAATACATTTCGTTCTGTGCAGGTAAATTATTAGGGTACTTGGCGATAGAGAAGGCCCTATGAAGTGTACGTACAGGCCCAGCCTTAATCTTTATAGCTGCCGACCAGAGCCACATTACAGGCGTGATGCTAAAAGAAAAGCAATCACACATCTGCCATCATAAAATGATTATTTTTCATTGCCATGGTATAGTGATTCAAAGAGAGCTTTACCCATATTTCCCAAAAATGAAACTTCTGATTCTTCCCATAAGCAGAATCTCATTAAACAGTAATTCTGGAGGATCTTAAGGCTGTCTGTGAGCTGGACGTTGCCCATGCATGGAATTGGAAGGGAGGGAAGAAGGGAGTCGTCCATCTTGACGTTATTTGCATTAAACACATGAAAAACCAACCAAGAGCGACAGAGGTCTTAATGAGAAACAAAGAGCGATAAAACATTCCTGTTTTTAACACACACACACACACACACACACACACACACACACACACACACTGCCCAACAGTCAAAGCATGAATATAACCCTTTATTCACTTCATGTTAAAATAGCCTGCCCTAAAGTGGAATTAAATATTATTTATTAAGCATCAAGAGAGATTTACACACAAATTATGATTTTTTTTTATTTATTTATTTTTTTTTTACAGACTCTTAGTCACTCCAGGAAATAAGGATTCCTGAGAGAACACTTTCTTGTGTGCTTTTTATCACCTCCCTTTATGAACTGCCTGCCCTTAATCCCCCCCATATCACTCCTCACATCCCTTCATCCATGCCTTCATCCGTTTTTCCCCGCTCCTTTCATCCAGGTTCAGCTTACCCAAACACCTCAAGGACCTACAAGCATCTGCATTACAAAAGAAAGACCTTTTCGGAGAAGTCAAGTGAGGCCTGTAGCTTCCTAGGGATTAACACAGACTAGTCCATTAATACATTCACTGTGGGGATGTCAACGAGTTGGGCAGTGGGGGGAAAAAAACAGCTAATCAGATAACGAAGTGCTAAAAAAAAGCAGTTAAATGTACTTTAAAGGTTTGAAAACATTTCTAGATTAAGCCAATTCAACAGTTAACTGCACAAGACTACGCTACTTTAACGGACCGATAACACTTTGATGTCACTTTTTAAATGAGGTTGGGAAGTGAAAGCGAGACCGTGCGAGATCCCACTCAGCTAGATTCGAGTCCGATCAGTTTAGCATGGCAGCCCAAATCCAATCAAGACTCGCTTTTGGATACCTCTGAGGTTCGATATGAACTTGGCGTTAAAACCTCCCGGACGCTGCTGTAGACATTGCGTCCTCCATCCATCAGTAAGCTCGGATTTTATCATCATTAAGCTATAAGGAGTTTCCACGCTGTGCTCTCAGTTAATCAGTGATTTCAGCTGAGCCACCAGCTCGTCCACAAGAGCGCATCTGAAGAGCCTTAAATAGGGTAACTTCATACACGGCTTTATTAATGTAGCCTAAGAAAGCACCGAAGCTGGAAATGTAAAGTGTAATGTGTGGGGTTGTTTACTGAAGGGCAGTGTGGCGTGTCCTTTGCTGCACAAATAAAACAGCCTGAAATAATGATGTCCTGAAACAGTTTTTACTTTAACTATGGAAAAGACGACAAGTTGTCTACTTTTTTAAATTACTGGTTGACTAGTAAAACAATGAATAGTCCTGCAATCCATAATGGGAATCTACACTGAGCATCATGGGAAGTTCGTCTGGCCAAATAGATGTCTAGGTTACTCCAGGAGACGAGGCCCCTCGAGAGAACTTTTCTAGTTTTAATGATCCATGCAAACAAACTAAAGCATGACAAATGAAGGTGATTTAATTGATAGAGCTTCAAGAGTGAGGCGTTTCCGCCAGGGTTTTCTCACAGGATGTTTGTCAGCGTCTGTTAAATATATTAAATAACGTTGCCTCCTTTCTCATTAGTGCTCTGAAATGTACTTCACTAACAGGAGTCATCCTTCACTAGTATGTTCTTATTGGGCGAAGGCAGTAGGGACGATAACAGACCTCAGAGGAGTGTACTCAATCAATATTAGGTTATTAGCCATCATGGCCCCTTTCATACCCTGCATGACATGCACCTGGTACATTTACACTTCCTTGTCACACAGGTTCTATATAGATTGTGATCGGATGCCTAGTTCTACTGGTATTGTTGCAAAGTTTGCAAGTTAGACACTGATGTGCACATGTGTAGCGTAGTAGTGCATGTGTGCTAGCTCTTTGGTGAAACAAGAGGCTGCTTATTTGGAAAAAAAAAAAATTTGATGACATCTCATCAATTGGGTTGGGACTTTCTTTCAAATGCAGGTGTGATACAAACACTGTACAGATTGTACCTGAGAGCCAATGACACTGCGAACCAGATAACCATCGAGGGATCTCATACACGATTACATTCTGATCGCTATGCATACTGTGTATCATTATAACTATATTTTCAGTGTTGTCAAAAAAAAATGCAGCACTATCCGTGTGTAGGAATCACACACTAATATTGACCTGTGACAGTGGATTGGTATCAGATCCAACATGAATGCATGTGTACTGTTGTAACAGTGGAAGAACAGAAGTGCCTCACCCCTCAATAAAGCAAGGTGTTTTTGAGGTAAAAGCGTGGTTTTAGGACACCTGGCACTGCAAGATATGAGATGCCTTTGGGTCGACTTTGAGAAATTTGCCATTCTTGTGAAGTGTGCTCACATGGGAATCATTGGGTGTGTGCGACCGAGAGAGAGCTGTAACAAAGCCCAAACAAGTGCTGTTAAAAACCCACCAGTGTGTAAACAGTGAGAGATGAATTCTGTGATGAATTTCCTGGTTGCACAATTGCATTATTTGTCCTTATAGCACACAATAATAAAAGGGATTTATTTATAATCGCACTATCCGTTGCACCCAGATGAGGATGGGTTCCCTTTTGAGTCTGGTTCCTCTCAAGGTTTCTTCCTCATATCATCTCAGGGAGTTTTTCCTCACCACCGTCGCCACCGTTGCCACCGTCGCCACTGGCTTGCACATTAGGGATAAATTCAGTGATAAATTCAAATATTTACAAAATATTTTTTGTGAATCCATTTATTTCTGTAAAGCTGCTTTATGACAATGACAATGTCCATTGTTAAAAGCGCTGTACAAATAAAACTGAATTGAATTGAATTGAATAGAGCTACTGGACTTGAGTTAACCAAGGAGTTAGTGACTGAGTGCACAAATAAGTATTTCTTTTTTCAACCTTCACATTCAACCATTATACCTCTTCTCCTACCATTCACTGACTCACTGACCTTAAATTTCTGGATTTTTCAATCTATTACTGAAAAGAAAAGAGAGAATACAGTATAAACACACAACATTGGCATATGCCCCTTTGCAGAGTAAAGAATGGAAAACCCCTTGTGGCAGCAGGGGCGTCATCGAGTGTCAGCTGCGCACAGAGAGGAGGCAGGTCGAAGTGGCAGGCAACGTATGATGATTCCCACCTGTGACTTGTTACTGGCGGTTTACTTATTTGTGTCTCTTTGTGCTTTCAGTGGTCCCTGGAACTTGGTTTCCTCCCCGTTGTTCCTTCCCTCCTGCTACCTCTCTGTCTCCTCTAGCTCCCTCTGTCTCTACATAGGTAGAACCTTCTGCACCCACCAGGACAAGGGTAAAGCCTGGGCAGGTCTGCAGGAGCCGTGGGGAAGCTGAGCATTTCCAGGATTAGTGCTCCTTCATGAAAGCGGTATACTGATCTGGACGCAGTGCAGGCCTCCCCCGATCGAACAAGTACGTACCGTGTGTCAGTGAGTATACAAGGGAGTACACATCAGGGCTTGGTGGATTTGGGTGAACCAGCCTACCGTCCATCAAAGCCTGATTTAATGCAGGGCATTGGCTAATGCACTCTTGGTGAAGGTGAGTGGTGTGCCCAGGGATGTTCACGAACATCCACTGGTGCCAGTCAATATTAAATTTGGGGGCAAAAGTATAACTTGGAGGCGGCGGTTAGTCCTCACCTCACCTATCCACTAATTCTTGGGGCAAATTGTCCAGGGTTTCAGACATTAGTGCGGGAAATGTTTGTGGATGGGGCCTCCGGCTACACAAAAAGCACCATTGAGCACATTATCCTTAATCATAGTCCCCTTTGAAAAAACTGGCATGAACGTTATCAGGCCATTAGAAAGGTGTACGTGAAGATATCGCTTTGCGTTAATCCTGGTGGATTACGCAACGCGATATCCAGAATAGTGCCGCTGGCAAACTCTCAGCATGCAGTGTTGCAGAAGCACTCTCCTGTGTTATCTCCAGAGTCGGGATCCCGAAAGAGATCCTAGTTTGAATTATTGTATGGGCGCATACCTCGTGGCATCTTAAACGTCAAATCAAGAGAAGGAACCTTCTAACAGCACAAATGAAATTCAGTACGTTCTTGACCTGAGCGCAAAATCCCATACATTGGGGCAATTAGCACAGAATTTGCTACAAGTCCAAGAACGTCAATCCCAGCTGTATGACAGAAGTATTCGGCTTCAGGAATTTGCACCGGGAGATAAACTGCTCCTTTTGCTACCCAAGTGGCAAGGACCCTTTGAGGTCACACGCCGAGTCGGAGAAGTCGACTATGAGGTCAGGCGAACGGATAGAGGCAATGCACTGCAAATATACCACCTTAATCTCCTGAAACCGTGGAGACAGGCAGTTCCTGTGGCTCTGGTGACGGTGGTTCCCAAGTGGGAGGAGCTAGGACTGTAGGTAAGTCTAAAACAGGCAGTCCAACTCACTCCGGTCCCCTGTGGAGACCTCCTCTCACCATCACAGAAAGCACAAGTTGCCATGCTGCAAGGGGAATTTTCCAATGTGTTTTCTCCTTTACCTGGTCGCATGAACCTCATAGACACCACATTGAGACTCCTCTAGGTGTGGTTGTATGTAGCTGCCCATACCGGTTACCTGCACACAAGAAAAAGGTGGTTGGGGATGAACTCAAGGCTATTCTTGACATGGGAGTAATCGAGGAGTCCCCCAGTGACTGGAGCAGCCTGATGGTCTTGGCCCAAGGCCAACAGGTCGGTCCATTTTTGTGTGGATGCCTAGCATTGAAGAACTGCTTGATCAGTTAGGTGCGGCTCGCTTTTATTCGAAACTGGGTTTAATCAAGGGGTATTGGCAGTTTCCCTTAACTCCAATATCTCGTGAAAAAAAACCAGCCTTTTCCACTCCATTTGGGTTATACCAGTTTGTCACCCTTCCGTTAGGGTTGTTTGGAACCCCAACGAAGTTTCAACGTCTCATAAATCCTCCGCCCGCACAATGCATATGCCGCTGCTTACTCAAATGACAATCATAGTAATGACTGGCAGCGGCATTTACAACATCTAAGGGCACCCCTGAACCCCGCTCCTTGCGCCCTTGGATCGTGTGGATCACTCGTTGGTATCTGGCACTTAAGACATTCAAATTCAATGTGGTCCACAGACTGGGGGTGCAGATGGTGGTGGCAGATCACCTCAACTGCCAGGTATGTGGCAGCGGGGGCGTGGTCAGGCATCAGCTGTGGACGGGGAGGAGGTGGGTCGAACCAGCAGGTAATGCATCCCACACTGGGGTTCTACACCCATTTACACAAAACTCACCCTGGGATAGTGTCTGATTCACAAACATGT
The DNA here is from genome assembly GCA_037576825.1 of Pangasius krempfi. Taxonomy (NCBI): domain Eukaryota; kingdom Metazoa; phylum Chordata; class Actinopteri; order Siluriformes; family Pangasiidae; genus Pangasius; species Pangasius krempfi. The sequence continues at coordinate 24,260,347 of CM074984.1, read as the reverse complement.
GCTCACCTATAGGGTGGTTATGGTGTTACGGTGTTACAGTTTCATACTTAGTCAAGGTGTGTAATCGAACAGTTACCTCACCATTAACTTTTTCAAAATACAGATTAAAATGCATTTCCATCTTATCTTTTCTTTTTTGGGTCAGCATGCATGCATCCATTCTCTCTATATAATAAAAACTGACAATGTAAGAGGTTTTATGGAAATGTAGATGTCAAAAATATCTTGCTCTCTGGGAGGGAGGGGCATACTCTCTTTCCCTTGTCAATCACAACTACATTAGAAAATCGTGGCCGTCTGTGTCGCAGCATGAGCAGCAGGTGCGGTTAGCTTTCTTCTTATTAATTCGTATGCCTCAAATACCCTTAAATTATACTTCAAACAGGAAAGAACCTGACATTTGACCCTCATTAGATCATTTACAAAATCTAATCAGCTTATCTGCTGGTTACATTACATTGTGGAGAGCACATTTTCTATTTAACGTTTATTTTTAAACAAAATTTATTTGTGAAAGGTGAAGATATTTGTGCATCTCATTTGTGCATCAGTGTTTTAGGAATCACTTACTATTCCATTGTGGATCTCATGCTATTTATTTGCAATGTATGCAAAAAAACCCAAAAAAAACTCCCATACTCCTCCTCTGACAGCCAGCGTTTGTGTTTGTGTGTGTGTTTGTGTGTAATGATGGAAGAAGCTACTGTTATACACAGCTATCAAATATCAGCCGATACAAGAATGTTTACACTCTCCAATGTCTATCTTGCATTTTCTGCACGTTTATATTAATCATCACTGTGGAGAAGACATATTATGGATTTTAAAATCATATTATATATATCAGACATCTTGCTATAAAATCTAAAGTGAAGGACTGGGAAGATAAGTCATTCATGACACTTGGCTCCTTTATCTATCGTACTAGAATATGCAGCAACATCCAGCCACAACGCACAACCTCTTTATCCAATGCTGTTATCAGCACAGTCAAAACAAACATGGCCGACCCAACAGAATTTTTATAGCAGGCCAAATGTCGTTTATAATCTCAGAGTGGAACTTCATCCATCTGCACATCAGATGACATTTTCCCGATTCCTATTACGATAAGACAGACTTATCATCAGTCAGGACAGCTGGCCGAGGGGAACACGCACACACACAACTGTCTGGGTGCACAAACTTCCCCTTAACCACGAATATTCCTCTCAAAGTGAGCCACTATAAACCAGACAGTACTGCGCTAAGCTAAAAGTAAAACAAAATTTCCATTCAGAGCAAGACAGGAATAAGTTACTTAAGCAAAGCAACTAAGAAACATTCGGCAGTAAGTTATGCTAAATAATGAAAGCCACGAAGGACCAGATTTTAATATGTTAAGCTAACAAAAGAAATCACTAAGAATCAAACAGTAATAACACTAAGCAAACTTACGCAGACAGGAGTACACTAAGCTGCCTAAAATGTAATGATGCTCTATAATGATCTGATTCACTGCTAGCTATATTAGTGATTAAATATTAGCAACTGTAAAATTAGTTTATGCAGTTATTTGGTCCCAGTATACACATTTTCAAGGTTTCTTCCTCATGTCTTCTCAGGGAGTTTTTCCTTGCCGCCGTTGCCTCTGGCTTGGCTCATTAAAGATAAATTCGTAAATTTCAAATCTATATCCTGAATTTATATATTGTATATATATATTTCAGACTTCTGAAACTTTTTTTTTTTTTCATTTTAGCACTGCTTGTGCTTAAGGGTACTTTTAAGTTCCGATTTTTAAAAAAATATAAATTACCATATGACTTGTAAAGGTCTACAACCATCTGTCTGTTTTTTTTTCCTTTTCCAATTTCCCATCTTTAGCACTCATCTCTATCACCAAAGCAAGCAACACCAGGGCAGGTTGTTTAAACTTGTTTTTAAAAAGTATTTGCCCCCTCCTGGTTTCTCGTATTTCTGCATATTTGTCACACTGAATGGTTTCAGGTCCTCATGGGAAATGTAACAAGAAAATGAAAACATAAGAAAACACAAAACAGTCTTTAAATGATCATTTTATTTATTGTAGGAAAAAGGTTCCGCTGCACCTACACCATCCATGTGAAAAAGTAATTGCCCCCACCAAACTTTTTCCTTTCGTTACATGAAATGATCATTTAAAAACTATATTTTGTGTTGACTCAGTTTGTCTTTGTCTTGTTAGTTTTATTTCAAGATTTGAAACCGTTAAAAATGTGACAAATATGCGCACAAAGAAAAGGAGTCAGGAAGTAAGAAATACGATTTTCACAGCATTGTATAATTTGTTTGTAAATGTATGTTTGTGTATGTTAAAAAAATGCATTTCTTTTTTTTTTAAATCCTTCTTTCACAGCATGTTTTCTAACACAATCTGCCCGGCCAGTGCCATTGTGGGCTGACTTAGTGTAACTGTCTCTGTGTTTCTGTTAAAGCTGTATAAAACGAAATTATGATGATTCTGTTTCACAAACCTGACTGGACGGGAATGGGATTCTCCAGGAAGAACACTGTCTGCTTCCAATGAGTCTTAGTGCAGTGAGGAGATGTGGAGAACATCACCTGCACATAGAGACAATACTGGATTAAACCAATTCTGATTCAGATTCTGATAAAAACTGATCCTGGCCAGACCATTTCTGATCCTAATAATGAGTTTGATTAAACAAGTTCCAGTTCTGATAAAAACCAATTATACCACAGCGTGGTTGAATGTTCGAATCCAAAGGTGTGGATGAATTTTCAATTTTCCACAACACTGTGAAATCACATCTTCTGAATGCCTTTTTATCCAAGAACTCAGTTATAATGAAAATTTACATTTACTAACCAATATGACCACGAGCAGCATATACTGTAAAAGAGAAAATGCTGTGAATGCACTGTCTCACAAAAGCTGCTTTTATTTCTGTTTAAAGCTGTTTGGCTGATGGAGAGGACGACGAGTGCTGAGTGTGTTTAAAAAAAAAAAAAAAAAACACATCTCGGACGTGACAGCCAAAGCATGTGAGAGTGTAAGTGTAATTGGTTTGTGTTCAAGCAAACTCACCTTGTTCGTGCAGTCTCGGTCAAAGAAAATATCAAAATAGCCCACCACAGCCTGGAGAGAGAGGAAAACAGGAAAACAGAGAGAGAGAGAGAGAGAGAGAGAGAGAGACAGAGAGAGATAGAGAGAGAGAGAGAGAGAGAGAGAGAGAGACAGAGAGAGATAGAGAGAGAGAGAGAGAGAGAGAGAGAGACAGAGAGAGATAGAGAGAGAGAGAGAGAGAGAGAGACAGAGAGAGATAGAGAGAGAGAGAGAGAGAGAGAGAGAGAGAGAGAGAGAGAGGGGGGCATTAATGTAAAACCAAAAATAACCAAATATTTTTTCAGTTGTATTCAAACGTGATATTAACATTCAAGAAATGTTGCTTTTATGCCACTATCGCTCAGTGCACACACGCTTTCTTGAAAGAACTAAGTTAATGTTTTAATCTTATTTACAGTGCACTTAAAATATGAGACATTTTACACTAAAGTAGTATTTAAGTGTTTTTAAAATGCCGTAACTTTATTCAGGGTCAAAACTTTTTCATTTCATTTCATTCCTGCTTTCTATATATGTGATTAAGCCCAATCATCTCATCACCTATTCTTCTCTTCCTGCTCTGTCTCTCACTGATTGTGTTCTTTGTGTGTGCGAGTGTGTGTGCGTGTGTGTGTGTGTGTGTGTGCGCGCGCGGTGGTGTCAGCTGTGTCAGGATTAAAAGCTATTAGTTCTGCATCACTGCCACTCTGTGTATGTATGTGTGTGTGTGTGTGTGTGTGTGTGTGTGTGTGTGTGTGTGTGTGTGTGTGTGTGTGTGTGTGTGTGTGTGTGAGAGATTGATAGAGTCGCTCTTCTCTCACAGAACAGGAGCAACGCTGCTGCTTCAGAATATAAATATACACTAATATAATATATACCTATGGTTTTGTATGTGTGTGTATGAGTATAATTGAGATAGATATGAGCTGCATGTACGAATCCAAGAATACACACACAATATGTGCGCACTAACACGTGACAAAGAAAGTGAAAGAAAAAAAAAAATCGGTATATTTGTGTGTGTACTGCACATTTTTTTTTCTGTTTTATCCATTTTTGCTTTCGTGTGCAATTTTAATGTGCAATGCAAAGTTGCATTCCCGTGATGAAACTGTGACCTGCTTTAGCTCGGGCTACCGGGACAGTCTTTGCTGGAGGCTGTACATTTCATCACACAAACACACACAAACACACACAAACACACACAAACACACACAAACACACACAAACACACGTTCTTTTAGTCCTTGTAATTGTAACATCATGAGAAAATGAATTCCCAGTTGGAACCGTGGTAACAATATGATCCGTTTTAGCTAAACTGTCCCAGGAGGCATACACAATCAGACACATGCGCGCATATACACACACACACACACACACGCACGCACGCACACACGCACGCACGCACGCACTCGCTCACGCACTCGCTCACGCACACACACTTTTCAGTAATTACGACATTGTGAGGACATAAGAGATTATGGGCACTCCCTCATGTACTACAGATGCTAAAAATTCATGCATGTGTGAATTAAACCTAGGACCAAAACCACACTTGTGGTTGTGTACTGTGTATGTGTACTGTGTATGTGTACTGTGTATGTGTACTGTGTATGTGTACTGTGTATGTGTACTGTGTATGTGTACTGTCAGGATGAAACAGAGCTAAGACACATTATTGTGTACCTTTGACGATACATACACCAATTAGCCATAACAATAAAACCACTGACAGGTGAAGCGAATAACACTGATTATCTCCTTACAATAGCACCTGACAAGGTGAGGGATTATTAGGCAGCAAGTGGACAGTCAGTTATTGAAGTTGATGTGCTGAAAGCAGGAAAAATGGGCAAGTGTAAGGAGCGACTGGGACTGGGCATCTTCAAAGCGGCAGGTCTTGTGGGGTGTTCCCGGTGTGCAGTGGTTAGTACCTACCAAACGTGGTCCAAAGAAGGACAACCGGTGAACCAGCGACAGGCTCATGTTCGCCCAAGGCTCACTGATGCACGTGGGGAGCGAAGGCTAGAAAAGTCTGGTCCGATCCCACAGAAGAGCTACTGTAGCACAAACTGCTGAAAAAGTTAAAGCTGGCTCTGATAGAAAGGAGTCAGACACACAGTGCAGCGCAGTTTGCTGCGTGTGGAGCTGCGTAGCTGCAGACCGGAGGGTCAGAGCGCCCATGCTGTCCTCTGTCCATCACCGAAATCATCTACAATGGGCACGTGAGCATCAGAACTGGACCATGGAGCAGTGGAAGAAGGTGGCCTGGTCTGATGAATCACGTTTTCTTTTACATCGTGTGGACGGCCGGGTGCGTGTGTGTCGTCTACCTGGGGAAGAGATGGCACCAGGATGCACTATGGGAAGAAGGCAAGCTGGTGGAGGCAGTGTGATGGTCTGGGCAATGTTCTTCTGGGAAACCTCGGGTCCTGGCCTTCATATGGATGTTACTTTGACACGTACCTCCTACCTAATCATTACTGCAGACCGAGTTACACCCCTTCATGGCTACAGTATTCCCTAATGGCAGCGGCCTCTTTCACAGGATAACGTGCATCTTTTATTCTTGAGAGTGAATCTGTCCAGTGCCTATAAATAAGTCATGTATAAGAACGTAATTTTCACAAGTTGTAAATGTGCACAATATTATCATTATTACTAGAGATCTAGTTTGCATACATACAGATTAGTCACGTGTGTGTGTAAGAGTGTAGTAATTTTATGGCACACGATAATGGTCCAACCACACATGGCCGTTTTCAATACATCAGATATGCTTACAGTCTCCTAACCTGAAAGAGGACGGCAGCACTGTGGGAACCCAGGGAAAGTGCTAGAATATTATTTACAGAAGATTTGTTAAGACCAGCACTTAACCTTACATCAGAGGTTTCCATCAGAACAACTTTCTGCTCATTTAGTCATCTTTAAAAATCTTCCCGCAGATTTCAAGTGAAAAATAAGGGTTTTATTAGGAGATCTCTCATTATTATTATTATTATTATTATTATTTCACCCAGCACAGGCACGTGCGATTACAGCTCAACAAAGAAGCACAGTGCAATCCGAGTGCAGCGTCACAGCACAGAAATGGAAAAAGCGCGAGAGGGAAAGAAAAAAGAGAGAAAAAAAAAAAAAAAAAAGGACACGAGCGTTTTCCCCTCATCAGAAGTGTCCGGCCTTCACAGGCGGCAAGGCGTCGAGGATAAGCAATGAGCGCGCGCTGTCGTGCCCAGCCCACGAGCAACACGACAAGCGCGGGGAAAATTAATAATTATCATCATGGCTAACGCCGACCGGGGAGCAATTCATCATCGCGCTCTTTTCCGGCGCTATCGTGGCGGAGCAGCGCGTGCTGCAGCCAGATACAATTATGCGGCGCGAGCTGCAGAGGAGGGCGGGCTAACGGGGCTAATGCGCTTTTGATGGGCTTTATTCGCGCGTGAGAGCGGTCACGCTCGGCCACACCGCTCGCGCGCTCTCTCTCTCTCTCTCTCTCTCTCTCTCTCTGCGCGCTCCCTGAACACACACACACACACACACACACGCTCTCTCCGTGACGTTCCGCCGCAGTGGTAGCGAACAAACAAGGTTTAATTCCAGAGGAAGAGCCTTTACACGCGCTGGCACGAGCGCACACATTCACGCGCCGAATAATAAAGACAATGCGGATACAATGACCGGTTTAACAGCTCCTCTTCTCCCTCTCTGTATCTGTCTCTTTCTGTGTGTGTGTGTCTCTCGTTGTCTTTTTGGTCTCTCTGTGTGTGTGTGTGTGTGTCCCTTAATGGAAACCCAGTGTTTATTATTATGATCTGTTTAAATGGTCCCATAAGAGAGGTGTATCTCACAATGTGCATGCGTAATGTGTGTGCGCGTGCGTGCGTCTGTGTGTGTGTGTGTGTGTGTGCATGTGTGTATACATGTATATGTGTGTGTGCGCGCATGTGTCTGTGTGTATATATGTATATGTGTGTGTGTGTGTGTGTGTGTGTGTGTAAGTGTGTGCGCGCGTGCAGGGCACTGCTTCCCGCTGACCGACACTCCGGAGCACGGTGAGCGTTATTTGTCTTCGGTCGGCGCGCGCGCTGCTGTGCTGTTCATTTAATGCAAGGTTAGGCAGGCTGATGTGATGAATGGAGTGTCGGTGGAGGAATAAAAGCATGCGCTCCATCATCAGGGAAGGTTTTTTTTTTTTTTTTTTTTTTTTTTTAAACTCTACGAGGTCGCTTTTGGTCTCGTTTATTGCTGTTTGAAACTGTACCAGAATTATGCTGAATCTCTGTTCAGTGGCAGCGCCACACAGCCTGGAGACATTTCGTTACCGGAAACTGGCGTGGATCGGTACAGGGACTGGCTGCTATATCTGTGCCGTGTTTAGTGTGTGTGCGCATGCGTACGTGTTTGGGGAGAAAGTTAAAACTTGTTTAGGATCGAGACATATGTTTGAAAAGTACTGATACATGTGTGTGTAATGTTGCATATTTAGTAGTGTGTCAATTGCTTATGCACTTGTAAATGCACAAAGAACAGGTTCTGCACATGTGCACATACACTACATGGCCAAAAGTTTGTGGACACCTGACCATCACACCACGATCTGGGCCTTCCTACTTCCTTAAGATTCCCACAATGTTCTCTGTGTGCTGTAGCTTTACAGTTTCCCTTCACTGGAACTACGAGGCTCAAACCTGCTCCAGCATGACGACGCCCCTGTGCACAAAGCGAGCTCCATGAAGACATGGTGTGTGAAGGTT